>VUQH01038038.1:30899-53125 GCA_015106775.1 Etroplus canarensis | reverse complement strand
GCCTCTCTCTTTCCTCCCTCTCTCTCTCTCTCTCTCTCTGTCTCTCTCTCTCTCTATCGCTCTCCAGGAGGTGTGGCAGCCTGACCTAATTACTGACGGGACTCACCTGGGAGACCGGAGCTGCCACACCTGACGCGGATCCACCTGCGTACTGGGGAGCCTTTCTTAGTCAGGCGGCGAGCGCTGCTTGTCGCCAGTTTGTTGAGTGTTCTTCGTCACAGTCGTTCTCCTGCCAAGACACTGTCTTCATTCACCTTCGTTCGCCTGTGAGCTCTGGCCGAGCTCATGACCGCTAACCCCCTACAGAATATTAACTCTGGATCTAACCTGCCTGTTCTCTCCTGCCAGCGGCGTCAGCTCTCAATAAAGACTCTAAGATCTTTTACTCCTGCATCCTGCGTTTGGGTTCGTTCACACACAGCTATGACATTTTTACGTTAACAGATGAAAGCTGTAATTTAATGATCTGTATTGGAACTATTACATCATCCCTATCAAATGAAATTTCAGATTATTTCTAACATAATAGTGATAAATGCTGGTTGTAGGGGTCCCCCTGATTTTTTTTTCCTGGGGCCCCAACAATCTCTAGAATCATCACTGATGATAACATGCCCCTAGGGAAAACATGTACTTTTCGTCCCTACTCACCACACCCTAGTGCCCTATGAAAAGGGACCATGACTTAATTCTCATTATATCCTGCAAGCATCCCTTCAGTTTTAGTTTTTGGTAATGTCATTAGATAGATCTTTATTTCATATGGTAAGTAAAATAAGAGTAAATATAATAGAGTTTTTAAAATTAGATCTCGGCATAGGTCCAAGTGTCCAAACTAAAACCTTAGCTTAAGGGACTGAGGATACAGATGCCCACACCCCCTTCTCATAATTAGTATCTGTTCCAGTTTTATTGCAGAACATGGACGTGGAGTTAGTTTTTGCTCTCCAACACTTCTAAAATCTACTACTCTTATGTTTTCATTATATGCATAGCTTACATGGCCTATATTACTCACCTGTGCTTATTACCTCCAGTTTATTAAGTGTATTAACCATTCTTAGTATGAGTTAAGAGTACACTAAGGTACACCAGTATACGTCGTAGCATGACAAGGTCACAGGTAAATTTTGAGCATGCATAAAATGCTAAAGTGGAATTTACTGACATCCCATGGTCTCTGTTACCTACATTGCTGCTGGTCTCTCCCAATGTGGACATGTCTTTAGAGTGGCTGCTTCCTTTGAATCTTATGACAAAGTTTCTTCATCATTTACAGCTGTTCTAGAAGATCATAGTACCTTTCTGCAGCGTGTTCGCTTCAAGCTTTTACTCAGTACACTTTCTTTTGTGTTTAACAATACTGGCTATACAGTCTTATATTTGAGAGCAATATCAATTTAAATGTATTTTTGTTTTGGCATGTGATTAAATAGAACAAATTATCTATTCTTCTTGGCAGACTTAATAAATAAATAATAAGCACACGTCGAAGCCACAGAAAGTATTCCTGCACGTTTTTTTCCCAAGTTAAACCTGCTCACGTATCATCATAAATTGGTTGAAGAGCAAAAAGACATGTGAAAGGCACCTTTCCTTTCTGCTAGTCAACCTCTTACTTGCTCATTTCACAGGTTTTTAATCATTACCATGATTATTTCATTAAATACATTTTTGGTGGACCTGAGCCTATATAGACTCAGTAGTTGCTATGAGCAACAGTGTACAGTATGCGCAAACGGAGATGTTTGGCATAATGACAGGAGAAGTCTGTAGGAGTGACACTAGAAGCAGCATGAGTGTCCTTCTAACTACCCGCAGTTGGATTCACTTGACAGCGATCTGCTGATGTCTTCAAAGTTTCCACTCTGTTTCATTGATTAAGCTCATGAGAACAACACTGTACCCTGCCATATTTTACAAGTCCATTTGCAAGAAGATTAGAGGATTTACAGATGTGTGGACATCATTTCCCCTGACTAAATAAGAATATCTACAATCCCAATTCCAAAAAAGGTTGGGACACAGTGCAAAATATATATATATTTTTATATATAAACACAATGCATGATGTGATGATTTACAAATCTCATAACCCAACATCTTATATACAAAAGAACATAGAAAACAGATCAAATGTTAGAAGTCAGGCATTTTATTAATTCATGAAAAATACTACCTTATTGTGTCAGGTAGGGCATCCAGTGTAAAAACTCTGTCAAATTACCAATGCGGATTAATCCACTGTGGTGACCCCTGACCCCTTGGTGGAGAATACAAGGGAGCAGCCAAAAGGTACATACATGAAAAATACTATCTTATCTTGAATTTGATGGGAGTAAGTTGGGATAAGGGCAACAAAGGTTGAAAAAGTAAATGAAAGTAAAAGGAACATGTTGCAAATAATTAAGTTAATTAAGGCAATGCACCAGTAATGTGATTGGATATAAAAATAGCACCTTAGAGCAGCAGAGTCTCTCCCAATTTTTTTTGGAATTGAAGTTGTATTTTAAGGGCACACAACTGGTTTGATAAAGCAGTTCTTGACAAATTATTCATTAATTCTCTAGCTCTGATCATTGGGCTGGGTTGCCTGCAAAGGCGAAGGCTATTGGGCTAAAATAATACATGTTAAGGATGTAATTTTAAAATGGAGGGGGAACAGGTGAAGATTGCATTTATTTATTTATTTAAGGACTCAATTTGCATTTTATCAGATCTAAATCTACTGCACAATTCTTTGTCAAATTCTATTTCTAATTGTTTGGTAGAAAATGAAGATGCTGCCTTTGAAATGTTTTCAGTTACAAATAACAGAACTTGTTTAACACTCTAGCTCATTTTAATCATGCTCATGACATAGTTTGGGATTTTAACAAAGATTAAAATTATAGATTTACAAGCCAAATAGAAATCCTGTTCCTGACATTCCTGACTTCTCTGTTGTTTGTTTTTCTGTTAAGGGTAACAGCAACAGGTATTAAGCAAACACATAATTAAAGTATATCTTTAAGAACAACACTGTAAAAATTACATTTATTCTACTTTGAAATTAATTGGTTAATGATGAAATACATTGCTGATGTTTTGTATGCAGTAGGCCTTCAATACCTTCCAATGTGTGTTTGTTTGTGTGTGTGTGTGTGTGTGTGTGTGTGTGTGTGTAGATGTGTTACTCTTTTAAAAAAACACACTGTGCACATTTATTTTTTTAACTGTAAAATTCATTTCACACAGGGAACATCTTTTCCAGTTTTTGTGGCATTTTCTTTTGCGGGTAATTGACCATTTTAATGACAGTGCTCCCAACATTCAAATATCCCACGAAAACATTTTCCCCTATGACACTATTATTCAGGGGCACCATGATTTTATCTTTCCTATTTTGTGGCTGCTATGTATCAATTAATTATTCTTTTTCACATTTTCTTTTCTGTTACTGTTTGATTGAGTTCAGGAAATTTGTTGGTTTGAATTATAATACACCCTTTTGCAACATTAAATTCATGTCTCACAAACAAATTTCACCCATCTGCAATAAGCTTCTCCAATATTCCCTTGGTCTAATCAGTTACTTGGTGTCCAGCAACAGTGACGACACAGCACACCATATTTTGCTTTGGTCTCATGGTGTCTATTTTAGGCGTCTGTTGAAGTCTGTTGGACTACTTTGAAAGTCAAAAATGAGGTTAAAAGTTTATACAGTGCCTAAAATGTGATGTCTATGACTCATGACAACGCATCACACTGTAAGAAAAAATACTACAAAACACGGGTTTCAACTGACTCATAAAAATTTTATATAACTTATATTTATAAAGTTATATACAGTTTATATACAGTTTGAGGCATTGCATTTATAGAGATCTTGTGTATTTTTACAAAGTTTAATATCAAATAAAAGATATTTACCTGTATAAAAGTAATTGAATGATATCTGTATGATCAAACATCGCTACAATACAAATAAAAAGACTTAAAATTAAATACAAATATTATTAGCTGTATTTTACTGAGTAATTTTATTTTATTTTTTTTTAAAAACCCATTCGTCCAGTTTTTCTCATCAATTTTTTGTTTTGGTTTTGTTTGTTACTGTACTTTTCAGCTGCTCCCTTGTATTTTCCACCAAGGGGTCGCCACAGTGGATTAATCGGCATTGTTAATTTGGCAGAGGTTTTACGCCGGATGCCCTTCCTGATGCAACCCTCCATGATGAGAATGGCTTGTGTCCCCACCTGGAATTGAACTAGGGACCTTTCACTTGTGAGGTAAATGTGTAAACCACTACACTAGGTGGACAGTTTATAGTTCTGCTGAGATGTTTAGGATACATTTTCACATGTGTAAGCTGCTACAATGGGTTTTTAACCAGCCATTACTGACTGCATTGAAGACAGTGGTTTCCTGCCAGTTCAGTGGTCTGAACCTTTACCTCAGACAAATTGAATCCAGCCAGGTAGATCTCCTGGGGCTTTCCAACAGAAATGCAAAACTGGTTCCCCTAGTCATGCATGCCTGCCTGCCGCTGGATGGAAGAAACAGCTAACTGTTTGACAGTCTGAAAAGGAGTGGGGGTGGATGGACTTTAAGATCCAGTCTCACATTCCTAACCTCTCTCTGGACTATAAAATGTGGAGCCCCAAACAGCTCTGCTCCTCCTCTACCTCCACTCCCTCCCTCAGTGTGTGTTTTGTGACTCCCTCCTTCTGCTTCAGAGTGGAAGAGCGATCTGACAGGGACGTACCATTCTTCAACCACAGGGGAAGTCATGTAGAGACCCAAAGAGAAGCTGCATTCATTACTTGAGCGCAGAGTTCACTGCCTTCCCCCACTGCGTTTTCTGTCAGTGAACTGGTCCGAGGTGGAGGGGAGAGTTTGTAGGGGGTTTAGAACAGGAGAGAGTGAGCACAGCATTTGAGAAGCCAGCTGATCGGAGCTGAGGTATTCTGCCACAGAGGCAGAGGGACAGAGAGAAGCGTGACAGGAAAAAAGAATAAGGAGGACAGAGAAAGCAGATCAAGCCTTTACGATTCTGAGATGATTTTCAGTGATAAATAAACAGGGTAGGGTAAAAATGTCTATTTCTTTTCATGGGAAACTGAGAATTGTGTGAAGGGAGAAGCTCTGTGGTAAGATGTGAAAGCTGTTGGTAGGGTGGAAATCTGAGGCAGAGTCAGGATCAGTCAAGTGCTGGAAACCAATCCTTGGCCATCAGGGAGTGCACAGAGGGTCAAAGAACCCTGGAATAAGGAGGGATGTCTTGGCTCTCACCCGTGTCATGGGCTAAATGGACGTGGACAGCCGTGCGTGGAGGAGAGGAAGATGAGGATGAAGAGGGGCAGGAGGCCAGCGAGGAGAGGGGGCAATGTGGAGAGAAAGAAGAGGAAGAGGAGGAGGAGAGATCTCAAGGCTGCAGGCAAGTGTTGCGCTGGAGCCCTGAGACTACTGACAGGGTGAATCACACATTTTTTTTTACCTGTGTGTCTGCCTGTCAGGATGAGAAATCTCTAACAGTTTGAAGGTTAGATGAAAAGGACAGAGGAAAAGAAGAGAAATATCTGTATCATGTTGTGTTTTACACCCTGTGTTGTCATGCAGGGCCGACACATTTGTGGTGTGGCCGTGGTTTAGATTGTCACCATGTTCGAATGCTTTTCTTTGCCTCGCTGGCACATTCTCATTTCACACACTCACACTGCAGCCAGGTAATTAAACGAAGTCATCCTTACTGACACACAGACATGACACATGCTCGAGTCATCAGGACCTGCTTTTCATGTCTAATAGCATTGTTTTCTTGCTATTGTTCATAGTAGATTCACAATCCACCATGGTACACCTGACCAGTCACTGCAGCAGTATTTTGTCAACAAGCATTAAGTTATCAAATGCCAAAATCTGTTTACTATCTTAGGAAATGATATTTAACCAGAGTGACAACAAATCTAACTACACTGAGACATGGCTTTCTGATACAGTTACATCAAAATGAATGATGCAATGCTGAAATCACAAATCAGTTTATTCAGCTGTAGTGTTCACATTTCGACTTAATGCAGCATTTACTGCCTGTATGTTACAGTCTCATGCCTCACACCCTATGGTTCCAACAATGTGACAGGAAATAGTGGGCTGGCCTACTTGCACTTCCTCTTCCTCTATACATTTCTTACTTTATCTGTGTTTCACTCTCTCTTCTTCACTAGTTTAGTACTGTCTAAACTGACTAGTACTGTCAGTTTAGACAATACTAAGTCTTGCCAAGGTGCATTACAACAACAGAGGAGACAAATAGCGAGAACTCCACATCTAAGTCACAATGAAAGAACATTTTTGGTTTGATTTTATTTCTCCAGTACTCTTTAAGTCAATACTGAAATGATACCAGAGTATTTTGTAGTACTGTCAGTCCCTTGTTGGTGCAAGAAATTGTAGTTTTACCTCTACAGTTCTCTTGAAAGTATTCAAACATAGCAACACAAAAATAGAATACCACTCTTAGGTTTATTTGCTATGATCACAGGCCAACGTGGTTTGGAAACACTGCCTTAGATTATGCTGCCGTTACTCAGTGTATTGCACTTGTTTTATTCACTTTTTCGAGTGCAGTTCTATTTATCCAAGCCTGATAAATTCTGTTTCTGTTCACCCTTATGATTTTGGTCAACACAGTGTTTCTGTCACTTCTGCCCTCATTTCTTGTGTTTTGACTGTTTGGGAAGTTTATGGCCTTTTTCTCTCTCATTTGTATCTCTCACTGACTACCACAGCTCTGACTCTGAGGGTCATTTTGACACTCCTGAAGCAGCGACTCCTGTCCGCGCCCCTCCCACCATCCCAGGAGAGCTGGAGAACAACAACGCTGATGCAGACAAAACAGGTGAGGACAGACAGAGATGTGAAGATGAGAAGCGGCTGATGCATTGCTCAGGTTGTAAACACAGTGACACCTGAGTGTAGCCGTATATTTAAAATATTCAGCATAATAGAAGAATTGCCTGTTCGAGTACGCAACACAGAGACGATTTCTGCACAGTTTCCATGGAAACAAGACTTGGTCGATGTTTCACTAAATGTTTGGGCGTCACATTTGTATTTGTCTTCTCAGTCAACAAAGAAAACATGTCTAGAATATGTCACAAAAAATATGCATCATATTTTATTGTTTAAATGATCATTTGGGCCTGGGTGATCAAGTGCATCTGAACTACGTAGTGCATCAAGTTCACCATGCAAGAATAATTGGATACATATGCTGTCTGATAGTTTCAGGAGTGTTCCTACCATACTGCATTTAAGCTTTCAGTAAGAATTTATTTTACCTGCTTATTTAAAGCATTCAGACTTCCTGTGTGTCATACATGTAAGTCATACATGTAAGCTACATGTAAGTTTATACATACATGTAGCTAAACATGTTCTGCATGCTTGGTATGTAAGCCAGTATGTAGATGAGGAGGGATTCTGGGTGGGTTTTGGGTGTGAAGAAGCCTTGACATTGTCATTTGAATCACTAGAAGGAGGCGCCTATAGCAGAGTGTGGGAAAAGGCCCTTGCTCTGGAATGCAACAGGTTCAACAAAAGCTTCATCAAAAGCTCAGCTCTGCTTTGTGATAGTCACTGATAGAGGACACCATGAGGGGAGCAACTGAACAAAGCATGTCATGAGGTCAAAATTATCACGTGGCTTCCTTTTTTCAAGGTGGTTTATAGAAGTCCTCACTTTCATGAGGGTGTTGTTGTTTTGGTAGGATCAAATGCTTCCTGTAAAACAGCTCCAACAACATTTTGCAGAAGAGTACATTGCAAAGGCCAGCCAGAGTAGAGAGATGAGGGAGTTTCAAACATCTCTTCTTGCAGCTGTTTCAAAGTCTGATTATTGGCAGACAGGAGCTGAAGTGTCCCTAAAAAACATATAAACATGCTAATGGCAGAGTTTGCTGCGTCAATTCAGTGTCTCCATTACTTCATAAGCATCAGCCTGATGACAGTTCATAAATATATTATAATCTAGTTCAGGGGTATAAAACTTATTTTAGTTCATGGACAACATACAGCCCTATCTGATCTCAGGTGGGCTGATCAGTAACCATTACATCATGACCAATAAAACATACTTTCCCTTCTTTTAGTATAAAGATATAAAGTGAAATTCTGAAAACTTTTGCTTTTAATCTACCGTCCGCTTACAAAAGAGAACATGAACAGTCTGAGATCTAATGTTAATGACAGGTGTCACTTTTTCCTCATTCATGTCAGTACAGCCATATTACAGTTCACAGTGGATCTACAGAAACACAAAACTGTCACATGTAGAGATTTGTGGATCTAAACAACAATTGTTGATGGCAGTACTATAGTTTAATAGTGCTTTGTGTCCTCGGCTGTAGTGGTTTTTACACATTCAACTCACAGGTGAAAGGACCCTGGTTCACATCATGAGCACAGCCTTGGAAATCACAAGCCAGTGAACTCCTGGTGCTGGTCTAAAGCTCAAATGGGAGGGTCGCAACAAGAAAGGCAATCAATGTAAAATCTGTGCCAAATCACATATGCGGATCCATCCGCTGTGGCACCCCCTTGGCAAAAAAGGGAGAAGCAGAAAGTACTTTCTTCTTCATAGTAGTCTTCATAGTAGTTAACTTCCTCAGGGTTTAAACAACTTCTTTAAATCTAGAGAAATATGAATTATTAATTAGTTCACTTCCATTTTTACATTTTGCAAAACCACAGTGGGCCAAATTGGACCTTTTGGCAGGCTGGTTCTGGCCTGCTCCCTGCCCCCCGCCCTTATCTATAGAGTTAAAGGCGTAGTCACAGTCAAAGGGATGTAACGGACATTTGCTGTAAGTTAATTTGCATACTGTTCACTGCCTATAATATTTCAGACTGGATTTGTTTAGAAAAATGGAAAATTATTCAAGATAATAATGAACATATAGATCTGTATTTGGCCAAAAACTAAAAACAGGTACATAGTTTTCTTTGCTCACACTGAAACCAATAAGGTACAGTATATGTTAACAAAATGATAAAGAAATGCAAAAAAGTTATATTTATGAAGACGTTATTGCTCACATGATTTGTACAGTTTAGTGAGATCTACCCTCACTATGAGATCATCTGTCTCCATGCAAAAGCAACAGTGAGAGTATATGTTCGTATGGGCATAATAAATTGAAGGAGTATTCAAAAATGACACTCTGGCGACATGCGAATGGAACTGGGTAGAAACAGCAGCAGGCTTTGCTAGTCTCCTGGCAACATAATGTTACATGTACACAGTGAGAATGACAGGCGTGCTAAAATATGCTGTTGTGTCAAAATGTTCCCTGGAGCTAATGATTACACCAAAGCAGCCACCACCTATACAGGCTAAAACACACAGCAAAATAAATCACAGCTCACTTTATTTGTATTTTCAAATGTGCGATTTTGTGTAAATGTCATGGCCCTCATAGTGAGACATTGCCATAGCAACAGCAGCAACTGGAACAGTTGGCTGGCTACTAACCTGCTTTCAGAGGACCAATCAGATATCACTGATAGCTGAAGAGAGTTGCATTGGCAGCTGGAGTGTGTATTAACGCTTATATTTTGCTTTGTTTTATGATTAATTCTGGTGTTTTTTCCTTCTCATTTCTTCTCAGACTTGGAGCAGGAGGAAAACCTGATAGTAACAGCTCCTGCCAGGGATCAAGATATTCTGCTCAGCCACAACATGGGTCAGGATGAGCCTGCCGTCCCTATGGGTGGCCCGCTCGAAATAAACATTCAGACCCTAGAAGAAGAACAAACAGTGAAATTTCCAGCAGACTTGGGCTCTGTGCCCGCTCCTGATTTATCCTCTCTAAAGGAAGCAGCTCCATCCGCTGAGTCAATCCAAGACTCAGCTTCTCTCCAAGCAGCTGAGTCAGTCCCAGATCTGCCTCCAGCTCCAGGTCCTGCTCCTTCCCCAGAACCAGACTCAGTCCTAAGCAGTGAACCTGCAGCCCTCTCAGCTCCAGAGCTCCCTGAGGAAAAACCTCTTGCTGAACCGGAGGCTCAATACAGTGGTCTGTTCAACCAAGAAGAGCCTGCTCAAAAGACTAAAACCAAGAAATCAAAACCTCCATCTCTAAGAATGAAGTCATCGCTGAATGAGGTTGCTCAAACAAATGAGGAAGAAGAGCTTCCTGTTCCCATGGCCACATATAACTTTGACTTTGAACAGATGGGTGACAGTTTTAACCCCTTCACAAGCGGTGGATCCAAAATCCAAAACTCTCCCCCACCATGTGGCTCACATTCTCCCTCAAGACTCGAGCCACTTGGTGAGGCCAGCGCAGCAGCACAAGCAGACTTGGAAATCATGGAGCCATCATCTGAGGTGAAGCCTGTGATGATGGAGTTTGGTCTGGATGAAGAAACTGTCTGTAAGCCTCCTCCAAAGAAATTAGGAGGGAAAAAAACAATTAGTAAATTTGCTGCAAAGAAGCAGAGGTCCAAAGGATCAGAGGCTTCCTGTGAACTTGCACCAGAACCTGCAGTGTCAGAAAACCTTTCTCAGCCAGTATCAGAACCAGTTCCCCAGTCAATATCAGAGCCAAATCCAGAGCCCATTGCAGAAATTCCTCTACCAGTTTCAGACTCTTCTGCACCTTTGAACTTGGATGATGTTCCTATTCCCAAATCAGGATCATATAACTTTGATCCCAGTCAGTGGGATGACCCAAACTTTAATCCATTTGGTAGCAATAGTAAAGTGAGCAACTCTCCAGTGCTTCCTAAGGGCTCCTACAGCTTTAACCCAGACAATTTTGATGATTCTGTGGATCCTTTTAAACCTTCTAAATCCCTGAGCACTGAGGACCCACCCAGTAGTCTGTCTCTGCCAGAGAAAAAAATAAAAGATGGAGAGAAACAAAAGGCAAGGCAGCCCCCGGGGGAGAAGAAAGTGAGGCAGATTCCCAAGAAAAACAAAGAGAGGACAATCACGTAAGTCTAAAAAAACATGAAAGCTTCTTCTCTTGCCCCAGGAGTTGGCAGTTCTGAGTCTGTAACTTTATCACCAAAAAACAAAAGATCTGATTCCACTTTACACATTTTATATTCTATCATTCTTTCTTGGACTGAATTATTTACATTTGTTAGTGATTTGATGCATACCAAACACTTTGAACACACATAAATCACTTAACACTGCATACTGACCATTCATGCAATTCTCTAACATGTTATATATAGAGTGTTAAAGAGCTTACAGCTGTATTCATTGGACTAGTTTATGCTTTCCATGTCTGTCAGCATCTTGTGTTTATTGCCTAACTTTATCTGCTGAGTATCAAATATGCTGAGCTGAACACCTTCAGTCACTCACTCACTCTCCTTTGTTTCTTGCCCTTTGTTCCCTTATCAAAATCCCACTTGCTATATCCCCTTCATACTTCATCTTTCCTCCCCTTGTCTGTTGTGCAACCCCCAAACCTTTGCTTTTGTCCTCTTCCTCAGGACATCTGAACAAGTCAAGTTTCTCTGTTTTCTGTTGTAAGTACTCTCACTACCGATGCTGTCTTTCTCTCGTGCATGCTTACTTCCCATTTTACTTTGATCATAGCATGCGCTGTAACAGAACTGCCTTTTAAAGGAGCATGTGAGGGTAATACTTGTCTTCCTCACTTTGACCTCAGCTCATACATTACAGATTTAATTTGATCCATCTTGTGAGCTCTCCAGAAGTTCTGCAGCACAAGTGTGGTGCTACCTACGTGTGTGCTACTGCACTTCATTTGATATCTGTCTATACAATAAAGCAGAGAATTGCTCGCAGCGTGATGATTATATAAATAGTGAGCATAAACAAAATGTTTTAAGGATCACAAATTTTTCAGTCTATAGATGGTAACTTCTTGCATTATCATCATGTGCTTCTTTTGCAGGAATTCCTGTAAAGTACAGAAATATGATGAAAGCCAGTCTTTGGTTCTTGACGTGTGCAATCAGGTAATTTAAGTCTTTGTGAGGACGTGAGTATGTGTGTGTTACTAAAATGTTTCACCTTACTGCAGTGACACTGCAATGTTCATTATTCAGCAGCTGTCAAGCCTCTTGGCCTCACCTCCAAACAAACACACACACACGCAAACACACACACAGAGAGAGAGCGAGAGGGAGAGAGAGAGAGAGAGAGAGAGAGAGAGAGAGAGAGAGAGAGAGAGAGTCACACAAGCCAACAGGAGCATCAGCAGTGTCTCCAGCTCTGCAGTACCATCTTGGCCTGCTGACAAATCTGTGACTATCACTCTGCAGTCGAAATATTAGTCTCCTGCTCCCACATGCTTTCAACATTAACACCTCTGTCATGCTGAGGAGACATCCTCAAGATATTGTGTCCCTATAGAATACTTTGCATGCTTTATCAGTATTGCCCATTAGTTTACTATAACTGCCTTACTATAATATAGTTAAAAACACAGCTATAAGTGTCTGAAGTAATCTAACAGTACATGTGGGTTACGTGTTTTTATATTAAGAGTATTTTTTTGCTCAGGATACATATAAATAAAGTAAATTCCACTGTAATATAGATTTTATGTTGTTCTGTTTTGTCCAGGATGAGGATGAAGTGGTGGTTCAGACCCCAGAGATCACTCAGCGAGTTCATCATGCCACAGATGAGGAGAAGCTGGCTTCCACTTGCATGATGGGACAGACAACAGATGGCCAGCAAGAGAGAGAAGAGCCAGAATGCAATAAAGCACCTGCAAAAAAACAGCTAAGCAGTGACAGATCCGTAATAAATGGTAAGCTCAACAGTGACATTTGTGCAGACATGACCTGTTTCTGTAAAGGGTTATTTTTATATTAAACGGGCAGCAGCATATAGTAAAAGGAGGCTTTGCACAGATAGGATTTGGCTAAAAGTTAAGGTCGCGTCAAAGTAAAATGTTTTAAAGTTAAAGAGGAAAAAGGCTTTGAAAATAAATCAACTTCAATGTAAAGGACATTTGCGCTGCCAGTTCTATTTATAGGATTTATGGGAGAACGTGAATATGGATGGTGAACCAGTTACATAATTTCCCAACAACTACTGTTGGAAGGTATTGGCAACTGCAAAGCTGCAAGAATGTGTCAGACTTAAGAAAATAAAATTGGACCAGGCATGCTAAGCTGTATTCTGACCTGGATAAAAGAAATGTATAAATACTACACTGGGGAGTACGCATACTGCTCGCCACAGCTGTGCATGAGAATTAGCTATGCCATCATTTAATTACAGAAACAAAACAATCTAATAAAACTAGACAAATGGTGGATATAAACTCTTTACTTTAGGTACAATTGATTCTCTGCTAACTGAGATATGGACAGTTACAGTTGCTACTGTTATTGAGTTACATGTTTGTTCTTCTCAAAGTTCCTGAGACAAAGGTTGCAGATCTCCTGGAGGAGAAGGACAGCTTCAGGCTGAAAGATGATATAGTAAGTGCACCATACAAACAACAGGGAGGAAGCATGAATATTTTAACATGACAGGATTGTTTTGTATCATTAACCTTTCTTCAGGTTAGCAATAACAGGTAAAAGCTATTTCAGCTTTTCATTTTGGGACAAAATCTGTCTTGTGTTTTATAGCAATTTATGTTCAACAAATCAATCACAATATTTGCACCTTTTGGCTAAACAAATTTGATTATACTGATTTGTGGCATAGCATCTGTGATCTTACCACAAAATATAGGAGATGTGTGTGGCTCAGAGAAGAATATGTTTTCTTCCACAGAGTGAGATGACCACAAACCAAACAACAAAACTGAGCAGCAGTGAGGTCCCTGACACAGCAGTCCTGTCCCAGGACAGTATGCCTCTGAGTGAGATGGACAAAGCTGCAGTGCTAACCCTGATCAGAGAAGAGGTATTCTCTCCTGTATACTCAGACGGAGAGGGCTGAGTATTGTTATGCTTTTCAGGTCTGGGCTTTTAATTTTATGCACTTTTTGTCTAAACAGATTATCACTAAAGAGATTGAGGTCAATGAGTGGAAGAGAAAATATGAAGAGAGCAGAGCAGAGGTTATGGAAATGAGGTATGAAGTGTCTTTTTCCCTGGACCCTCCTGTTAACATAATATTAAAACACAAGTTTAAAGAAATATATGAACCAAGCTGACAATGAACTGCTTTGTGTTCTTATTTTGACAGGAAAATAGTTGCAGAATATGAGAAAACAGTTGCCCAGATGATTGGTAAGTTGCTGCCACCTGGTGGTGGTTTGTTCTATGTGGATGTTTTTTTCCTGGCAACAGATGAAACAGATTATTAATACTCTCAATACTCTCTATTTTTTCCATGACTTCTTCCACAACTGTGTGACTTCCTGAGGAAAAAAGAAGCAATAGTTCACCCCAAAAACAAATTCACATCTGGCCCATAGCACTGTTTATGCATCTAGATCCATTAAATTCAAAGGAAAGGCAGACATTTCTTTAGATTGTATCTCCAGTGCTGGCAGACTTACAACCATATATTTTAAATGGATAAATAGCCCTGCAGGCCAGAGCAAAAAATATGTACATTTGATCTGGGGTAAACTCTCCCTTTAGGTTTAAGGATCTATTATGCAGTTGTTGTCCCCTGTTGTGTAGTGTTTTGCACATTTGTCTTATGAGCAAAAGGTCCCTGGTTCGATTCCAGGTGGGGACACCAGCCCCCCTCACCATGGAGGGTTGCATCAGGGAGGGCATCTGGCGTAAGACCCCTGCCAAATTACCAGTGCAGATTAATCTGATATGGTGACCCCTTGGGGAGAATACAAGGGAGCAGCTGGAGGTGCATTACATTTACAGTGTAGTGCTACAGAGCAGTGGTGTTGGGTTTTCTTCACTATGTCAGACAATAACTATAAATGTAAAATATCAGCTCTAATTTTTATCCCCAAAGTGTTTCTCAGGGCACCCCAAATTTTATCAAAGCCTCAACAACAACCCCAACCATAGCCCCAAACCCTGACCCTGTGTTGTAGAGATAAGCAAAGAAAAAACCTTTTCTGGACAAAATGTAACACGTTTTTGGTGAGTGGCAGTTAGAATGATTAGGTTGTTTTCTTCCCAGATTCCCAAAACTTGGGAAAACAATTTTAGAGAAATAAATGAATTCATATTCTTATATCTTAGGATTAGGATGCTGCCTTAAACCTCACAGAGTTAACCTTGAAAATATTCTTTGTATTTATTTTTTATGTTTTTGTTTTTATTTTCTCGGCAATCAGTGACTGAGTGAAGAATTTGACTTTAAAGCAATCTCTGCTTCCTCCTCTGTGATGTTCTGGCAGCTGGTGCTGTCAGCTTCACATCCACCTGTACTCTGACCTTATTCACAAAATAGAAAATATGCAGATATATACAGAGCTCAAGTTATTGACTATAGTAAGTCCTGCACGCTACACTGTATAGTCATATAATAACTTGTTGTTTAAATGTTTCTGTTCACTGTGTCGCTGCACTGTCATAAAGCTAAGAGCCACACACTCAGCTGAGTCTAATCTTACATTTATAGTTAATGTTAAATTTAGTGTACTTGTTGTAGAGTGGAAAACATAGCATTGCCCATAACATTATATCTACACTGGCTATACCACACATTTAATGTATTGCTGTAAATGTACTGCTGCATTTTGGGATTAACCTACTTCTTAAGCCTGCATTTCACTGTCTTGCCTCAAAGTGGTCTTTAGGCTGCAATATGCATATAACCCATATTTACACTCAGGCTCATTTATCCACAGAGGATGAGCATCAGCAGAAGACCCTGTCATGTAGTAAGTCAGTTAGGCAATTAACCTTAGAGAGAGATCAGGCCTTGGCTGACCTCAACTCTGTAGAGCGCTCCTTCGCTGATCTCTTCAGGAGGTATGAAAACATGAAGGGAGTCTTGGAGGGCTTCAAGAAGGTCAGTAGAGCCTCAGTATGAAGCTTATGAGAACCTATGTGGATGACTTTCACATAACAGCCAGATCACTGAACCTGTTTTACATGTATCTTTCCAGAATGAGGAGGTGCTAAAGAAGTGTGCACAAGACTACCTGATGCGGATCAAGCAGGAGGAGCAGCGATATCAAACCCTCAAAATCCATGCTGAGGAGAAACTTGACAAGTATGCAATCTGGGATTCCAGGATTCCATTATTAGCCCAATTTTGAACCCTGAAAATCCATTTGCATAATGTCCCATCTTCATGTTCTCTGACAGGGCTAATGAGGAGATAGCCCAGGTACGTACCAAGGCAAATGCTGAGAGTGTCGCCCTAAATGCAAGCCTGAGAAAGGAGCAGATGAAGGTGGAGTCACTTGAAAGAGCTGTTCTTCAGAAGGTAGTATGGTTGCAAATATGATTAAAATTAATCCACCGTGTTTAACCATGTTAAATTAGTATAAGGCACATGATGCTGGAAAAACTTCTCTGAATAATTAAAATGGAAGCCCTTTTGGTTGTCTGTGCATTGAACTTTAATATTTTCTTTTTATTCTGCAAAAAATATATTGAACAAGACAAGTGTCAGCACTAGTCTGTGACTGTTAAATAGTCTGTGGTTTATAGGAATTGTTACTGGAAACAAATAAAACCACAGTTAAATAGTTGGTGGTTTTTATTTCTCATAAGTGGTGAGTTTACTACCTCAAGCAAAACTGGTTATTTCCTGGTTTTGTCTTTGCAACGGTAAAAGGGATACCATGCTGTGCAAAGTCTTGAGCCACCCCTGGTTCCTTTTTCACTCATCTTCAGTCCGGTTTTGAACCTAACCATTTTGTGAGGAAAAAAAAAAAACACCTGACAAAAGGGATGAACCAGTGTTGCATCTACAACTGAACAAAGAGCCAATTATAAACTGTATCTTTGGGCACTT
This sequence comes from Etroplus canarensis, assembly GCA_015106775.1. NCBI lineage: Eukaryota > Metazoa > Chordata > Actinopteri > Cichliformes > Cichlidae > Etroplus > Etroplus canarensis. The sequence goes on along the minus strand of VUQH01038038.1, from coordinate 36,243 downwards.
TGTTACCAACAGCCTGTCACAAAATCACATAATTTATTCTTATTTCCTTAGTTGTATCTATAAAAATGGCTAAGATTATATAGTTTGACAGGCATAAAATAGTACTTTTGCACCAACAAGGAGATTCCCGAAGAGTTACTAGCCAAAAACTTGGCATATCTTGGCACTGTGTGCAGTATGTTCTTAAAAGATTTGAGAAAATTGGACAAGTGGAGGACAGAAGAAGTGGCAGGCCCAACAAACTTCCTACAGCAGATGAAAATTTCTAAAGTCGTGTCCTTAAGAAATAGGAAGAAAAAAATCCAGCAAATATTTGACAAAGGACCTGAGAGATATATCTGCCCCTTAAGTTGATCCAGTTACTGTCTGCTGAAGCCTAATCAGAAATAGTCTCAGTGGAAGGGTGGCCTTCAAAAAAACATTCCTACTGAAGGGAAACAGGGAGAAAATTTTGTGCTATGCCAAATTACTAAAGAACTGGACTGAAAATCAGTGGCAACAGGTTTGATGGAGTGATGAATGGACTTTAACATTATTAAAGCAGTGTGAGATTATCTCGTCAGAACAAAGAGCGGCCAACATCGAAAGAAGAACTTTAGAATGACTGTAAAGAAGCCCGGAGAACTATTCCTGAAGACTGCTTAAAGAGCTTACATGAAAGTTTGCCTAAGAAAGGTGGTCATGCCAAATATTGAATTCCAAGCTTGTCAGAATTTTACAAACTGTTTTTTGCTTTAAGTACAGTATTTCCATTTATGTCCGCACATGTTTCATTAAGTCATTGCACCTATTTCCCATTTTCTTAGCAAAACATAAAGAATGAGGGGTGAGTCAAGACTGTTGCATGTTTTCCTGGTTCCCTTATTTTATAATTAAATAGTTCAGCAGAACAGTACTTTTTTTATTTCAGTGATTTAGTGATCTTGCTGTACCACTCACAGACTTTATTTTGAGGCCTTAAACATGTGAAGGCATCTGAACTAAGCACTAGAGGGCAGTGTAGTGCTTACTAAAACCTGAATCTTTAAATGAAGAACAAAAAAAAAACTCCACAAATTATGACTATAGATGGCATCTTTTAATACTTTTATTTCTGTGCAGGCTTATCAGATTCAACTCTCCTTTTGTCTCTGTCCCTCACAGAATCAAGAGATTGAGGAACTCACCAAGATCTGTGACGAACTGATCGCTAAACTGGGAACAGAATAGCAGGCTTTTAATCAAAGTCTGTGGCTCTAAATTGGTCCCTTCAGCTGGAAGCCCTGGACTTTTCTCACAGCAACATATGATTAAAATCTTGTACATGATCATAAATTAGGCACATTGCAACTTTTGTAAAGATGTTTTTTTAAATATACAATATATGACTGAAGTACAGTATGGTTACACTTGCTAATTTTCTCCTTTTGAACTTGAATATGACCAAGAGCAAGAATTATTAATTGTGGTAAACATGTCATGGCTATTGAAGAAGCACAAAAATATTATAAGGTGTATTATTTTTTAGAAGAATCTACTTGATTTATAAACCTCTGGTTCTGAAATTGGCGGTAAAGTATCATTTCATGCTTCAGAGAGGTCCTTTTCTTGCAAGGATTTTCCATCACTATTTTATACAGCATATGTGCAGGAACTGAGGGGAAAATTATGTTGGCAGACAAGCATGCATATTTTGGAACAAGGCACATTTATACTGTATTTAACAGTTAATAATACAATCTGAAGAAAATACAAGTTTGAGTATTGAGTGCCTGAATGGATTGTTATGTACAGTTTTCAGCCTTTTCTTATATCTTACTGGCAATCTTTTTGCTGTACAGACAGTTTAGCTCAGATCAGTTAAGTTGCCTTTCAGTTTGTCATTCTTATTTGACAGGTTTGCACAGTTTTACAGGGTTTTAAATTAAACCGCTGAGTTTTAATTTACATTGTAGCCCCTGTAAATCTTGGGGACTGTTAAATATCAAGAGCACTTAAAATAATCATATCTTAAATCCAATATGAATCTCTTCTACATTTGATGACACTTTGACAGTGGTGTAGTAGAAATGCTCTTATTATATTGTCATACAAAACCATGCTTCATTTTCTATTGCTCTACATTTGAGTGTGGAAAAGTTACCAATGTCCATATTAATAATTTTGGATTGTATTCATATTTTATTTATGAATCAAAATATTGCCTGTGCCTTTGCAGAAAATTTTTTCCTTCATGCAGTTGTTTCCTAACTGTTGACAGAGTGTACTGTACACAGTATATTTCTTGTAGGATGAAAATGTCCTCAGATACAGTGAGTTATAACAGATTTGCAGTTTTAATGCTTTACCTGCGGTGATAGGTCAGTGTTTTATAAAGCAAAGTTTCATTATGTAATAATACAGTATCTCTTTTGCTATCATCAGCATCAAAGTCTGATTTAACTTGAACGAGCACACAAGTGCATTTTTTGGTCAGATGTGCTTAGAGGACAGATTTTGTACAGTAGCCTTCTTTTCTTCAGCACAATCAAATTGCCAAATGTCACAGTAAAATGAAATGGGTTTCAGTGTGACTCCATGTCTTGCTGTAGTGGTGTTAACATTGGTGCTTTTCATTGCAAATCCATAGTTATAGTACAGTGTATGTACATTTTCTACTTTATGAAATAAGCAATCATAATTTTGTTGCTAATGTTTGTAAAATTAAAAAAATGAGTATTCTCAGATTGTATGTCAACTGCTATATTTTGTGCATTCTTTAATAAATGGTTCAGATTTAACATTATGGCACTTCTTCCTTGGTCACGATCATTTAAGCTGGGCACATAACAAACCATACACAAATAACTTCTCTGCTGAGGAGTCTAAATCAAAGCATCACATTGTTTAAACAAATGAAAAAAGAGGGAAACTAAAACTTTATTTGTCCTCAAAGATTAGCCATTAGTCATATTTCTTTGCTGTTTCACTTGCATTGAATGCACTGTTGCTTTTTACAATCATGTGAACATTAGTGGAATTTTGTTTTTGAGTCAACAGTGTACAGTTCCCCTAAGCTGTTGGATTAAAGCATTCTAAAAAGATTAGTCACAATAAGCAACAAAGTTTGAATAATTTCAATATCAACATCCTAAATATTTTTATGTTTGTAAATTGCAGACCTGAAAAAACAAAGCTGAGATTTTTAGTCACCTCTATTAGCAGTGGTTAGTCTTGTGTTTAGTCTGCTTTGACATTCCCATGTTCTGTTGCAACTTGAATAAAAAAGAAAGCCTTCTTCTTGCTCCTCTGGGCTAGAGAAGGGCTGTCAATCATATTTTAGACCTAAACGTAACAGAATGTGTGAAAAGTAGGTCTTTATACCTGATATTGACATGTTTTGTAAATTCTTAACTATTTCCAACAAGTAAATGTACACACGTAGATGGTTCCTTTCCACTGAAAAATAGGTGGTCATCTTCATTAAATCAGAATTGCCTGCTTGCACATGTTTCTTCTTGGCTTAGGACGACCTGTTAGAAGCAGGATAGTTGGCTAAACGTGGCTGCTGTGTGCCACTAGATGCACTGCAGACACACAGCATTTCTGCTTGTCAAATAACTAATAGGTTACTGGTTATTTTTGGATCATCAAAGAACCATGTATCACAGAGGATAATATCAACATAAGGTTCATATTTACATGTAGTTCAATTCTTTGGATAGCAAATAGAGAGAAGAAGGCGTCAGAATTTGTGCAACTTTTTATTTACCCAAGTTTTTAGTGCATGCTGGCTGACTGAAAAGAAGATTTACTTGTTATTCTTAATTACATTTATTGCAAGTGGCTAAAGTAATATATATGTGTTGCCATGTTTCCTAAATTGTGTCTATTTAGCATTCAATCTACCATGTTCCAGTCTGGCAGTATTTTTACTGTACATTCTCTCCACATGATGGTGTCCTCAACACCAATGAACTGGAATAACCTAATGGTTAAGGAACATGCCACATAACCAAAATGTTCCAGCTGAGAACTAACTTGGTTGGCAAGTCTTCTCTCTCTTTCAAGGTAAAGAAACCTCTACTTCCACAGTAACCGGTTTAATCACAATAAAAATGTGCAGAAACCCACACAGGACTGGAAACACAACACCATCCCCTTTACTCCACTGGACTAGTCATTTCAGCTTCTCATGGCCAACATCCTTATCAAGCAGACAACACCAGTTGTTATTACCAGGGTAATAAAAGAAACATAGTTAGAACGTTTGAAATGAATCATATTTATGTATCTGTATGTTCTTTTTGTCAGTTTTCAGCTTTTGTCATGTTGCCAAAAATATAATTTATTTGGACAGAAGCAAAAACAAATGAACATCTGGTAAACAGCTGGAGTCAACTCTGCTATCAGTCTTTACACATATCATCAGACATCCGTCTACTTTAAATATCAAAGTTTGTTAACACCCAATGAAGCCCACAAATGTCACTGTTCTTCAGCTGAGTTGTGAACCGCCAACAGGGGTGGGAGGCAATAACTGAACCACAGAAGGCTTAACTTAACACAAAATAAACATCCTAGATGATGTTGTTACGTGGAAAAACAAGGAGGAAAAACCCACAGGACAAAAATAATTTCACAATTTATTTTTCTAGATATAAAGAGATCCACAGATTTTGTAAGAACTATGATTGTGGTTGGAGGGGGCGGGTCCAGGATGCTGAGGCGGTCTCTGATTGGCTGCTGACTTCGTTGAGGAGTGGGACGGACGCGTGCTGCCAGCTGTGAGGGGCTCAGAGAAAACGGCCAGGAGAGTATTAAAGGCACAAAGAACCGCTGGTCTCACATGCCATCAACTTCCACAGGTCGGAAACCTCCGCGTCCTGGAAGAGTGTAAGCCGCTGACTCCTCTCCGTCTGTCAAAGTAAGTCCTTTCACTTTGGAGACAGCCCACCCCCTGCTGTCCGACCACTGACTGGATGTTGTTTCGCACGTGCATGAATGTGTTAAATTTTAGGATTTAATACTATCTCTACAGTGTTAGATTTTCTTTCATGGGGCCTCTCTAGACAGCTTAAAACATTACAGGATGTATATCTGCATGTTTATCTTTTTTGATAATCATTTATTATTTATTTTATGTCCTATGTTTGCACCATGTCACATATCGAAGCCCACAAAGGCTTCTGTATGAGAACATGGACTGAAGTGCTACTGGAACCAAACATATATATATATATATATATATATATATATATATAAAAAGAGAGAGAGAGAGAGAGAGAGAGAGAGAGAGAGAGAGAGATATTATATATATATATATATATATAAAGATATAGATAGAGATATAGATAGATAGATAGATAGATAGATAGATACATAC
>VUQH01038038.1:0-30879 GCA_015106775.1 Etroplus canarensis | reverse complement strand
TTCTGTAAAAAAATATATATATATATATATATATATATATATATATATATATATATACTTACTCTGGTGTTGAAAGTAGGCAAATGTCTTAAAGACTCTGCAGGTTCTACTTTTTTCCACTCATAGCAAATATTTGTGATTTCTGTTGGCCAGGGCTTGATTTCTCTTTATGGCTGATTTATGCAGATGACTGCCAGACAATATGAGAGCCCTTTACTTTGACTGCAAATGCAAAAATAAATAAATATGTAATTAAAATAAGTATGGGGGATTTGGGATTTTCCAGTTGACTTGCCAGTTCTTGGCTGCCTTTTGTTGACAAGAAGCTTTCATTTATTGTTTGGCTTTATTCTTTCTTTGTGACTGCATATTTTAGGCTTTCTTCACAACAGCCTGCAATGTAAAGGCTCCTGTTCTCACTCTTGTTAACTGTGTGCATTCTTCTGTAGGATATGGGTGTGACCCCACTCCTTTTGTCAGCTGTATCGTGTAGGAAATGCAATATTTAGAAGTATTATTTACTTATGCATTTTGTATCAAATGCACCTTAAGTGTACATGTACTAGTTGGAGTGTAGGTTGTTTACACACAGCTGTTCAGAAATGTACTCAAAGCTCTGATTAACTAATTTAAAACCATTACAGTGCTTTTTTCACTCCCTGGGTGAAATTAAGTGCTTTAACAAGACTGAATGCAAAAAGCCAAGTTTAAGTATCTCCACACTCATACTGAACCTGTTATTTTCATGGAGAAATTAACCAGATGTTTCCCTATCACCAAAGAGATCTCACACAGTCTTACAATTTATAGACTGTGTCCTCCAGAGGAGTTTTTCCAAGCCTCTGCAGTTTGTTTCGTTGTTACTATGAAGTCAGCCCAGAAAGAACACTCCCCTCCCCATTCCAAACTCCGGATGATGTGAAGGTGTCCTTACTTTCACTCTCCTCCTTCCCTTGCTTTACTCCCTGAGGGCTCTTGCTCCCACTGTTGATGCTTGCTTTTCAATGAAATATTGATACATATGGAATGACATGCTTTGTTAATACAAGTTCAGAGAGTTTAGCTCAGCCTCCAGGCACAGATCAGCAGATAAATGAGACGGGCAGCCCCCTCCCTGGAGGAGCCCACATTTGCTCTCCATTAGGCTGTCAGACAAACAGAGAGAGGAATTCTGTCACCTAAACTCTGTTCTTAACCAAACTCTGCCCAATTCCCTGTTTTTGACAGTCATATCCATATGTTTGCTCAATTTATTGTAAAAATGTTCAAGTTTTTTTCTATAGTTGTAGTTAAAAGGGGCCAGTGAGCAATAAGATAAGATAAGATAAGATAAGATATGCCTTTATTAGTCCTACAACAGGGAAATTTGTAAGGTAGGTCTTTGGGAGTCTGATATTACAGCCGAATCAAGCTCAGTATTTCATACAGACACTACTCACTCTCAAATTATGGGCAGAGCAACCACATGCCACACGTTACGTTCATCCTCTGCCTGCCTTCAGATACACTATATGGACAAAAGTATTGTACCAGCTACACGTTGCACCTACAGGAACTTTATAGATTTAATGATCCCATTCTCAATCCATAGGCATTAATACGGTGTGGGTCCCTCCTTTGCATAACAGCTATACAGCTATATAACAGCTTGCACTCTTCTGGGAAGGCCTTCTACAAGATTTTGGAGTATGTCTGGGGGTAATGTTTGCCCATTCATCCAAGAGAGCATTTGTGAAGTCAGATAATGATGGTGGATGAGAGGGCCCCACTCATAAACTGTCCTAGTTCATCCAAAATATATTTGATGAGGTCAGGACTCTGAGTGGGCCAGACAAGTTCTTCAACACTAAATTCATTCAATCATGCCTTTATGGACCTTGCTTTGAACACTGGAGTAAAGTCATGCTAGAACAAAAAAAGGCCTTCCTCAAACTCTTTCCACAAACTTGAAAGTATGGAATTGTCCAAAATGTGTTGGTAAGCTTAAGCATTTAGATTTCCCTTCACTGGAACTAAGGGGTCCAAGCCAACCCCAGTGATCAACCACAGCATTAGCATTATTCCTCCTCAGACTTTACAGTTGGCACAGTGCAGTCAGGCACGTAACATTCTCCTGGCACTCGACAAACCCAGATTTGTTAATCAGACTGCCAGATAGAGAACCGTGATTTGTCACTCCACAGAACATGTTTCCACTGCTCCAGAGTCCAGTAGCAGTGTGCTTTATGGCACTCCAGCCGACATTTGGCATTGGGCTTGGTGATGTAAGGCTTGCATACAGCTGCTCAGTCATGGAAACCCATGCCATGAAGTTCCTGGCATACAGTTTTTGTGCTGATGTTAATGCCAGAGGAGGTTTGGAACCCTGCAGTTATTGAGTCAGCAAAGTGGCAAATTTTACAGACTCTGTGATGCCAGCATTTTTACTTAGTGACCACACTTTGTAAATTTACATGGTCTGCCACTTTGTGGCTGAGTTGCTGTGGTTCCTAAATGTTTCCACTTTGCAATACAACTTACAGCTGATTGTGAAATATCTAGTAGGGGAGAAATTTCTCAAACTTGTTATAATGGTGGCATCCTATTACAGCACCACGCCTGAATTCAGTGAGCTCTTTAGAATGACCCATTCTTTCACAAATGTTTGGAAAGGCAGACTGCTTGGTGCTTGATTTTATACACCAGTGGCAATGGGACTGAATGAAACACCTAAATTCAATAATTAAGAGGTGAGGACAATTACTTTTGTCCATAAAGTTTAGCTCTTCCTCTTCACGTTAAGCTCTTGGAATGGAAAAGCCTCTTTTAAATATCACAAAAACCAAAGTTTACTGCAGTGTTATACAGCTGATGCTAACATTATTTTGTCTTTTTATCTCTCTTTAGAGTGTTCATCTTCTTCTCCCTCATTGTGCATCATGTTGCACCCAGTTGTGCTCTGCTCTCTCCTGCCCATCTTGCTGTGCGTGTGCACCGCCCAGTCAGACTCTGGCAGCCCTGTAATCCAGCTACGTCTAGCGGGGGAGAAGAGGAAACACTACGAGGGCCGTGTGGAAGTTTTCTACAATGGAGAGTGGGGGACGGTGTGCGATGATGATTTCTCCATCTATGCTGCCCAAGTGGTGTGCAGAGAGCTGGGCTTCATGGGTGCCGATTCCTGGTTACCATCAGCCAAGTATGGAAGAGGGGAAGGTAAGATAAACAGCACTGAGTTAATGTGAAGTTATGAGAACAGTTTGCTATTACCGGGGATTTGACAACAATCTACCATGTCATCTTATTTTTATTTAGCAAGTGTGGTGCAGGCTATACAGTGATCATCAAGCATTCATCAGCCACTCAACCACATACCATTGCATGCAGTTTCATATGTTCCATGAAAGACAGGTTTTCCCTTATTTAAATGCTTATATCATGAGGCACTGGTTTTCCCATCAGACAAGAACTGAGACACGCCAATCAGTTCGAGGCATTAAAAGAAGTAAAGACTGGAAACATTTGGCGCGTGAACTAGACACACACACATGCAGACATCGTCTCATCTCCTTTTTATCCTGTAATTTCTTGCCTATAATTTCCTCCATAGCAGTAAAAACAATAACGAGCTTCCCAAAAGGAGATATCAAGAATTACGCTTGTGGATCAATGCATATAAATGTTGCATACCTATAGGGTTAAGCACTTAACAAGCAGTTTGTACTGTATGTGTGTGCACAGGCTTCGCGAGGCAGTTGTTTGCACTCTATTTTAGAAGTCATTTAGGTATACAAAGAATAACTCAAGTAAAGTTAGAAAGCTGTGTTTTTATTTTCTGGTATATGTGTGCAGAAAAAGCCAATTTTGTCTCTAATTTAAAAGTTGCACAATCTGAAATAAAAACTATCTTAGAGATATCTAAGAGAAAATATCTAAGAGAAGAGGGTTTTGATTTTCCTGCCTAGCTATTAAATTTATTGAAGAAACAGTTTGAAAAACCATGGCTGCATGTGTATGTCAATGGAAACTAGTTTTATGTGTGTTTCCTTGTTGTTGGTGGAGACAGATGGCTATAAAAGTAATAGAGAGGATTGCGATTTTCCCATCATGATGACTAATGCACTGTTGAAAGACACCACCAAATGTTTCAAATCAAAGACATAACCTAACAGTTATTAGGACATCCTATTTGGATGAGTGTTTTTCCTCCAGGGATGCAGATCAAATTCTAGGCTGCTATTACACATGTGCTATGTGCAGTCCCATAGTGCAGAAAACAGAGAATGCAAACATTAGCAAGTTTTGGGTAATAATTTAATTCAAAACAAAATTCATTTTATGCAGATCTCTTTAGGAATACTGTGCTCGAAGAGTTTTTTGTGAGTTCATTGGCTATGATATTGACTTCAAGTGCCAATAAAAGCTCAATTTGTAAATTAATGGCTCTATGTGGACTGTTCTTGCTGATGTTTTTTTAGTGGCTCTTAAATCCCTATAAGGTGTACAAATTATGGTTTTACCACTGCAATCTAGATTTAAAACGACTGGCAATGCTGGGCATTTGTTGAGACAAAGGTCTTTTGAGACCAAGCTACTTCTCACTGTGCTGTATTGCAGCACCCAAACACTTGGCTTTTATTATTAAGATGTTCCAGGGATAATCGCCTCCCTGCCAGGAGGAGACTACGTGACCATAATATGCAGTCGCTTTCTTGGTATGATGACAAGGTTCCTCTGCAACATGTTGAGACTGCCAGAATGCTGAGGAGCCCTTTGGTGGTTTCCCTCACATCTGATTCAGAACAGCCAGCTGGACAGCAGATGATCCCTTTCAGGCATGACAACATTTATTGGCTGGGTTTTGGCTGAAAAAATGCATCAGGTTATGTCAGAGACCAAACACATCTCCACGTGAGTAGGTTTACTGTCTCTGACTAGACATAAGTGGAAATCCTAAAACAGAAGTCAGTAGGGTGTGACTTACAACACAGCATGTCAAGGAACAATGTTTAAACCGTTATTTCATTTGAGTTTTTTTAATGAAGCAACCCTCTATTGGGGAACGCTAGTTGGAACTAAGAATTAAGAGGTGATAATATCTGCAAACAGTCAAATTATATCAATGTATTAGGGCAGCAAATAATGATTATACCACTGATTTTTATATCAGTATGTTGAACAATCAGTTAATGATTGGTATTGAAAAGTGAGAAAATATGGGGTCAATATTGATCAATTTTTCAGCAGCGTATTTCAAAAAATTACTATGAAAACTACTTGAATGTGCACCTCTGTCTGCTCAGCTGTGATGCTACTCAGCTACTTGTGCTGCAGACACTCAGCAGAGAATGGGGTCAGAACTACTCTACTGAAATCTGTATGACCACTCTATTTTTAAGTGACCCCAAGCATCTTTTTTCTGGATTATTATCTGTTGAAGGTTTTCACATTAGCACACAGTGGACCACATATTTTCCAGTATCAGTTTGTAAAAGGGGAATATCAGGATGTAATCAGCCAACTGGTATATTTATTCCATAACAAAAGCTTCAGTTCAACTCAGTTCCAAAAGAAGAACAAATTTAGAAGTTGTAAAGATGAAACAGTTATTAAAACTGTTGCAGGTTTATTTGGCTCATTGATTAACTGACTCAAAGTTCCAACTCTACAGTATTCAACATTGAAGGAGAATACTTGTTTTATAGAAATATAACAGTAAAATTTCTACATAGGCACTATATTAGCTTATTAAAGCCCCTCCCAAAAAACATCTGAACACATATTTATTTTATTTATTTTATTTATTTATGTATCTCTGCTTGTATCTGTTCCAGGCCGTATCTGGCTAGACAATGTGCACTGCACTGGTAGTGAAAAGAGCTTGGCTCAGTGTGAGTCCAATGGCTTTGGAGTATCTGACTGCAAACATTCAGAAGATGTCAGCGTGGTGTGCAATCAGAAGCGCATTCCAGGATTCAAGTTCATCCAAAACCATGCTAACCTCAAGGAGGTAGGTTCACTTGGGCCAATACATTCACAATTAAAAGTTATTTATGTACAGTACACTCATAGTATAATATATTTGTCTATATAAGCATATAATCTTGCACAAAAATTAACAACAGACAGGATCACAGTATTACTAACACTCAGGTAAAATCCACATATGGCTCAAGAACACACATGTAACCCGGACAGATGTTCTGCACAATAAGGGAACAACAGTTAGGCTTAGGATGAAAGAAAACCTTATCGTAGTTTGTGCTTCAAATAGCACCAAGTTTTTTCTTTAATCTTTCCATCTTTTATAACTAACTGTTGAAACGAGCTGTAGTATACCTTCTAAAAATTATAGTTTTAAATATGACACTAACTTGTTGGTATAACTTTGTTTTTTGAAATTATTAGTAGCAACTAATTGCTATGTAATAAATATATATGCATTTCATTTAAATTTAGCAATGCATGAATCCCCACTTTGCAAACACTGTTGTAGTGTAAATACAAACTTCCAGAAAACTTATTTGATCTGTATAGTTAAATGAGTATGGTGAGATAAGTTCTTCTGTGTAAGAAGTCACGTCTGCCATGGCATCATGCGATTGAAACTCTCCATGAGTCAGCCAAACTATTTAGCTGTCTGTTCCACATGTTATACTAATGACTTTGTCAGGCTTCTATTAGTCTATTACTGCCCACACCAGACCCCCACTCTGCAGATTGAGATTGCAAAGATGACTCAGAGAGAGAGAAATTCTTCCAGTCAGGCTGCTGAAAATGCCTCTGTACTGGATGGAAAGTCAATTTGGGCTTGTGCATGTGACAGGAGAAAGGGAGGGAGATTATAAGATGGAAGCATTCCTTCAGCTTATCTGAAAGCAGCTTCCTTTTAATAATAGGGTTTCCTGGTTGTAGACCCCACTGATAGGGATGAAACAACATTTTATTTGGCAGTCTTAAATTGGTGCTTTAATTTTTTTTTTTACTTGACTAACGACAGTTTTTTGTTTGTTCATACTACGTGTGGGGTGGTAGACTTGACTGCATTGCAGGACTCTCTACAGCAGCCAGAACTGACTGTGTTTTTTGCTGGATTTAATTAAGATAACACGCTTGAAGAGAGCTCCTTAAATCCTTCATTATCTTTTGAATGCCTTGTCCAGTCATGAGATGGAAACAGTTGAAGAAAAATAAAACTGTAATGTTGATTATGAACAGCTAAACTTTATTCACGGCAGTATTATTCATATGTATTTAAGCAGCACCTTCTTGTTTGCTATTTGTCTAGTGTATTTAGGGCCTCTGGGGTGTTGCTGTAGTTTAGTCCCACACCCTCTAAATGTTTCCTTGGTCTGACTGAAGCCTTTCAAGTCACAGGGGAGAGGAATGGGAAAAAGGTGTAGCTACACCTCTGAACTATGCTTGAACTGACACCAGCAAATGGCAGCAGTGTTCCTGAAAGCTGTTTATTCATAGCATGAACTGACATTCTGTGCTTAGTCTGGAAAAGTGTAAGTAGAGGTCAATATCAAAAGGTTGAAGTGTGGCATTTTTTTATGAGAAATTGGTGAACATTTGTTTGAAATGTGAAGAGTTATTGTAGCTCCTTCAGTAAACACTGTGTTGGTAATGTGCCTGCTGATTTATGAATAATTTAAGTGACCAAAACCTTAATGAATAGAATTAAGTTTTTTGTTTCCACAGATCACAAATTTGACAGTAAATGGTTTGGTTTGGTGAGGGCTAAGTCCTGAGACTGCTTTACAGCAAGTCAAGAGCAGACAGTGACAGCTGACTCTGTCAACTTGTGCTCTGACCACAAATAATAGTCTACTGAAAATATCAGTCGAATGTTAATAAAATCCAGAAGCTTCCTCATGCATGGGTTGCTCTACCAGAATTTTTGCAGTGTCTGTCAAAATCAAAATCCTATAAGTAGCATTTATAAAATATCAAGTAACTTGGCTGAAAAACAACCTAAACTCTATTTCTGAGACAGTCCAAGCTCTTTCAAACCATCAGTAAACCTCTGATCTTCCCAAATTCTGCTTTGTGGAAGTAAGGTCCAGTTCACTGCAGCCTGCAAAAGTCAAGAGTCTTGCCAATGCAACCTCTCTCAGCTGGTTATGTAACACTCCTAAAACTACAACAGAACATACATGCCTCTGTGATTGTATCATTAAAATGTTAATTATTTTAACATGCAGCATATAATGCCCACCATTATTCCAACGATAACTGCTTTATAGTGCATGATGCGATCGATCATGCACTTTTGTCTGTCTAATTCAGGACAGTCACTTTAGCATTACACGTGTTTGTTTCACACAGAGACAGAAGGTTATGACAGATGCGGTCTTTCTGACAATATGGGAGTTATAAGCAGAAACCTTTATTTATCCTTTGTTTGGTAGAGATGAGTCAGGTTCAGTTGTTTATGTGAATGGCACAGTGCAGGTCATGATGTGCCATCTAAGGATAATTACAGGTTGACGGTAAAGGTTGATAGGAGTTATTGCAGGATGTTTTTTACTCTGTGTTTTCCAAAAAGTTGGCACTGATGTGTACTTGTGCAGTCGTTGCGTAATACTATGGTTATCCATTGCCAACGAGGAAAACCCAATGCAAACAAACATAAGCTAGAATGAGTTTTATGTGTATCTTTTTGGCTGTTCACAAATAAAATAAGAGATTTTCAGGTGAAGAAATCAGAAACTGTTATTTGGAAATCAAGACTATAAACAGATACAGCTGCGTTCAGCTTTGAAAGGGATTAACATTTATTCATGAAGAGAAGAAGCAATAACAGCTGCCGCTGACCACTAGGCCATTTATCATGTTCACTTCAACCAGTCGATTTCATCAAGAATCAACACCTAGCCTCGAGAAATCATTTTTGGTAACATAATGCAGCTGTTAGAAATCTTTCATTCTTTACGCATCTAAACAAGGCAAAGGCAGCACTTCTCCATCAGGTGTGATGGAGAAGTGCTGCCTTTGAGAATTTCAGTAATTCACATTCTCTGCTATAAGACAAAAGGAAGAAAGGAAACCTGAGCCAAAGTAGGATAAGCTCGTTCAGCATGATGTATGCCAGAGGCTTGTGAGGAGACGAGTAATCGAAGGGAGAATAGGTTGATGCCTGTCAGGAAGCTGAAGCCAATTTCTCTCTTGCAGACAGAGCAGCCCAGACATTTACCACATGTTCAACAGCTGGACTCACTGAAGCCTCTACTCTCCTCTGGGCTATACAGTCTCCAAGTTCTGATTTTTATTATTTAGCTTTTATTACAGTTTATGTGCACATTGTGCTGACTCATTTATTGTGAATTATTGCGTGTGAGCTGCACATACGAATGAAGGCCAAGTTATAGATGTAACACAACCCAAATGTCTGTTTTGCAGCATTTAAACAAATTAGATATAAGTAATTAAATAGTGAACTTTAGATTGCTGGTTCTAAGCTGAGCTATCCAGCTGTAGATTCAATTATTTGATACACATGACAGTGATATGGCTCTTCTGATGCAACACTGTCAAAGATAGTCAATATGCACATTTCATAAGATGTCATACTGAACTTTTTTTTTTTACATTATAGCAATTTCACTGTAGTTTACTGAGCCTATTTATTGGGAATGGTGAAATACACAAATGCTTGTGTTTCATTTCTTATCTATTACATTCAACACAGACACCTGTAGACATGCATGTTTATTCTGAAGTGAGTTGGTTTTTTCCTTGTCACGATGGGAGCAGTACACTCTAGTAGATATTCCAGATGTAAGGCATACTGAAACCTCTCTCTCGCTCTCTCTTTCTCTCTCTCTTACACACACACACGTGCACCCACGCACCTATCCTCAGTAAAGTCAGTTAGGCAGACAGAGGCCACAGAGGCAGAAAGTTGGGTGGAACAGATGTGAAAATAATTTCAAAGAGCCTTACTGTTCTCCTGCTTTTCATCTAAACTTTGGTGTGATTAGCATTCATACTTGCCGTCTATCGCAGGGTGGGGTGAGCAGTGGGTGAGTGGGTGGATGCCTGTGGCACGTGTGGATGAACGTGCAGCAGGCATGGAAAGCTGAATAAAGTGGAAGATGTGCACAGTAGTGGAAGCATTAGTCAGACTCTGGCTAGACCACAGTCTCATGTTCACACATCCACATTCTGAGGGGTACTCAGTCAGAAAAACATGTCTGCTCCCCAGTTGGAAATAGTTCAGTAATGGACAGAGCACACTTTATAAACTGGCACTGAATAGATCTGAAGGAAGAATGTTTACTTTCTTCAGTCGCCACGTACAGGCAAAAACAAAATATATGACTTTAAATGTGTAGAATGTATAAATCATTACAGTGCCACATTCGGGAAGTCTGGAAATGAGATGAGGTAATCTTGTAGAAATACTCAGTGGAGTATTAACCTCAGTATAACCTGTATGAGGAAATTCCTGCACTCATTACAAATGTCTTCATGTTCCTGCATATTTAGGCTGATCTGTGTGTCAGGTCATACGAATTCTGATAAAATCAATTCACAAATCCTATATTTCACTTCAAGAACATGTTGACACAGAACAAAATATGCTTATTTTGTTTGATTTTAATTTTGTAAGGAATTAGATGAAAATTTTGGGACTACTAATATCCGTATCCCTGTAAGCTTAATTTAGCACAATGGCTGGAAAAAGGCAACAGTTAAAGCTCTGTTCAAAGATAAAATCTGCTTACGAGTACCTCTGAAGCCCACGATTTAACATGTGGTCTTCTTTGTTTGATACATACCATGACTTTAAGCTGGGATCTGGCTTCTAGCACTATCCTTATAATTACAGTAACAGTGGTATCAATCTTCTCATCTAACTGCCAGCAATAAATTAAAGTGTTAAACCATTTCCTCTGTATATTTCAGCAATTCTGTATTTTCTGATATTATAATGTGATACTATTGCAGCTTCTTAGCTGTTTAATTAATAATAGTTTATCTTATATCTTTGGTCTTTGCACAGGAGCTGGATTTTTCTTGCAGTTCTCATGAAAAATGTGCTAAAATGTGACTGGTGTATAGAGTAGGGCCTATGCCAAGCAGGATTATACTGAGTCTTGTAAGGGGGACACCCAGACTGATCCCAGTTGTGCATATCAGTGCTGTTCTCCTCAGCTCACACATTCAGACTTCCAGTTTACTTCCTGTGAGCCAAATGCATTGATGGTCAGACACACCTTAGTGAACCCTTTTAACACCTTGTACTGGAGTAGTATTTTGTCTTCACTTTGTGAATAATTTTTCTTTAAATTCATACTCTTTATAGACGAACAGTAGCTCTTACTTTGTTTTGTTGTGACATTTTCTATTTGTTTTTTAATGTTTTTATACATAATGGACTATAATAAATAGTATAGATCCATTTTAACTTGAGAACACCAGCTGCATGATCATGGTCATGTCTTCTCTCCTTACCTTCCCATCTTGCCAGGCACTGACGGAAAACACTCTGTCATGCAATGACCAGGAGGAATCTCCTCATGAAAGAGTGGTTTTTACCCAGTCTAACCGCTGCGGTCAGAGGGAGGACCAGGGTCACTGCTGAAGCAGTGTTAGCAGAGGCTCCTCCTACACTGCAGTCTTTGAATGCTGAAAGACCCTGAAACCTTGAACATTCCCTCAGGCTGACGCCATCTCAGGAAACCACCCTGTGGGCAAACATTTGATATTCTAGGAGACCTGCCTGAATGTTTGGTTTTTTCAGTGCTGAAGAAACTGGCTGTTACAAAATCACTGAGTTCAGCATACCACAGAGCAGCTCAGAGTTTTAGCTTTTTTTGGCAAGCCACAGTGCAACTTCACACTCATTCAGAAACAAAAGGCAGCGTTTGGCTCATGGAGACACTAAAGACAGGCAAAGGCATTGAGTAGCTGCTAACCCATCAATGCCCCCCCTTAGGTCAAAGGTTACCATTCCTTCCTTATTCAGTACATGAGCATCAATGACCCTCACTCTGAACAGCTGGCTTTAAAACCCTTTATAGTAGGCTATGTCCTGCCTGAAACTTGTCAGTGTCTAAGCCTCTTCTATTTTTAACAGTGGCTTGATTAAAATCTCATTTTACAGAATTTCATGAACTACACACTTTTTAAACTTCTTCTTTCACTACTTCCCATTTTCAGATACTTCTGAGATCCAAATCACCAGGTCTTTAAACATACATTTGACTTAGATTACTTCCATGTTTCCTCAAAGAGAGAAGATGTGTATTTCTCCTTTTGTTCTCCACTGTTAGTTGCATCTTCTTTCCTGACTGAGAATAGTGACATTGATATATCTATCATGTATGAACTGTTCCTTTTCAGAACCTATTTCTGGGAAAATACAAGCAAAATACAGGTGAGGTGTGTTGCTCACAACTCCTCCACAGATCGTTTAATCAGGGTTCTGTTAACAGACGATGGTCTCAGGGATCCCAAATGTTTACAATGATTGCTATAACTGATGCTTTGAACATATTAGGGTGATATTTGACTCCACTTCTAGATGCAGAACAGGCAGAAGTAAATCCAGTTAGTCTGAGTTTAAGCTTAGAGCTTAGCATAATGGTGCATTTTCAGAGACACCAGCTTCTCTCCTCTGGCCTCTGTTTCACTGTGTGTGTGCTGATGACACAGACTTCACTCTTAAAGGTGGAGTGGAGAAGACATTAAAGTTAAAATATATGAGTATAAGCTTGCCAATAAGCACTACTCTATCTACAATAGCCTAAAACTCTACCGTCGGTTGTTCCCTTATATTCCCCTGAAGGGGTAGCCACAGCGGATTAATCCGCATTTGGCAGAGGTTTTATGCTGGATGCCCTTCCTAACGCAACCCTTCATGGTGAGAGGGGCTCACGTTACCACCAGGAATCAAACTAGGGACCTTTCGCTTCTAAGGCAAATGTGTAAACCACTACACTACAGGGACACTACAAAACGCTACAGGAAAAATTGAAAAAAATTTGAATATTGCATTGAATAAATGTAAAACTCTCAAGTTGTGTTTATATATGTTATCTACAGAACAATTAGGAAGTATTACCTCTGTTCTCTTTTTCAGGGTTTGACAGTACAGGTGGAGGACGTGAGGATCAGGGCCACATACTCTCACAGAAAAAGGATTCCAATTACTGAGGGATTTCTGGAAGTGAAAGACGGAGGCAAGTGGAGACAGATCTGCAATGAGGAGTGGACCCAGATGAACAGCAGGGTCATCTGTGGCATGTATGGCTTCCCTGGGGAAAAACGCTTCAATACCCGACCCTACAAGTGAGTAATGTTGCCCGGGCCAGCAATAGAGTTTAAACAAGGCCAGTTAGATGTAAGTTCAATGTTTAGTCAAGCTAGATACAGCTTAAGTTACAGGAATATAGCAAAGGAATTCCTTTAAACTTACACATTAAAAAATATAACGAAAATTCTATTTGAAGGACACCACGCATTCCTTCACATGATACAGACACTATATATAAACAATATTGCATTTTGGCAGGAACCATAAAGTTCTTGAACTGCTTTTTTTGTCTTCGTCTACACTGTTTAGCCTATACTAACTGATGTTATGATACGTTACATAACCAAGTTTGTTTACTGCGGTCATCACTCACCCCTTCATCCATTTTCCACCCCGAGAATAAACACACTTGGGCCTGTGGATTCTTGACAAGAAGCCAAACACCACCAAAGGAAGTTTTATCATGTGTAGGATAGGCCTTGGTGGCAAACAACCGAGTGTACTACACTGTGAAACAGTGGCTCTTTTGGCTGTATCTTTCCCTCTGAGCAGTTTTATTGTGGCTTTCAAGTGTCAAAGGCAGTGTGTAGTCTAACACAACGAAGCACAGATGCTTTGTAGTTGCGAACATGAGAATGAAGTTCAAAACCCAACAGATGCTTGCAGCACATGAGAAAGCAATCACGAGCAAATCTATTTCCCAGTAAGTGTTGGTCTCCAGAATGATATCCAGTATAAAATCAGTGAGATCAATTCCTGAAAGACATCAGACTAGATCTATTTACAAGCACCACTGGGCAGTGGAACAGCCGTGTGAAATGTGGCCAAGTCAACACCTGGATCTTCAAATTAATGTTTTTGGGTACGGATGCTGAAGATGTAGTAAGATCAAAGCATAGAAGTTGTTTTCAGAAAAAAAATGAACTTGCTTGATTTGATGCTAATCTTGCATATGGATGCATTTTAACCAAAGGAAATATATGGCACACAAAACCAGCACTTAACTTTGTTTATCATCTAAGATCATAAAGCTGTTGTGGTTTTAAAGCATGTGATGCTTTCTGTGGTTTCACATGATTCAGTGTCTCAATCTAAATTTGGCATTACTTTCAAATTTCACAGACTATGAATTGCTCCTTGGTTCAAACCAACTTAAAGTTACATGTTTAGAGCTTCCGAAAATACTTGAAGAACTAAAAAGTTGTAAATGAAGCGTCTGCTGATTTCATTACATGGCGTGCTGCTTACAAGACTCCTGCATCATGGTCCACTCTTTCTGGCTTCTTCGGTGACCCCTACTTGATTACCTCCATTCAAGTTTAGGGTCATAGGAATGTTAAGGTATTTTCACAAGAATACTGCCATTGTGCTTCACAGCAAAGGGAGGGGACTGCTGAATTCCTCTCACAAGAACCTACCTTCGGCTGCTCCCTTGTATTTTCCCCAAGGGGTCACCACAGCGGATTAATCTGCATTGGTAATTTGGCAGAGGTTTTACGCCAGATGCTCTTCTGGTGCAACCTTTCATGGTGTGAAGGGCTTGTGTCCAGTCCAGTTCCTCTCACTAGAAAACAAAATTTTCCATACTCATTTCCATACTTTTTATTTTAGTAGTGTGAAAAAGAATGGTAACTTGTTTAATGTGGTTTTATGTATTCCTTCTTTGAAAGAAGCTTTATAAAAAAATACATACTTTCAGCTGCTCCCTTGTATTCTTCCCAAGGGGTCACCATAGCAGATTAATTTGTATTGGTAATTTGGCAGAGGTTTTAAATCAGATGCCCTTCCTGACACAACCCTCCATGGTGAGAGGGGCTTGTGTCCCCAACCCCCCACCTGGAATTGAACCAGGGATTTTTTGCTTATAAGGCAAATGTGTAAACCACTACACTATGAAGACACCTGAAAGAAGCTGTATGACCACATTTAAACACCTGTTTCATTCCTGCAATCCTCATATGCTATAAAACTATGTTTTTTATTTTAAAAACTGTATTTAAGGTCCTTCAAATTTGTGCTTTACCACAGTGGACTAGCTTCTTTCATAGATTGTTTTAACAACTCTCTCAGTGAGTTAATCAGTTGTTCACTGTCAAAACTGTTTTACCAAAAGAGAAATATATTTCTGGTATGCTTTTTAATGTGGTTAGTATGTCATGTAAACTACAGAAAAACTAACACTGTATATTGTAAAAGTTTGTATTCTTTCATTATACCTTCTCAGATTGCTGGCCAGCCGTCGAAAGAAGAACTACTGGGGTTTCTCTGTCAACTGCACAGGACACGAGGCTGAGCTCTCTGATTGTAAACTTGGCCAAGAGATAGAGCAGAAGGGCAACAAGACTTGTGGACGGGGCATGCCTGTTGTGGTCAGCTGTGTGCCTGGACGGTCCTTTGCTCCTAGCGTCAGCACCGGGTTCAGAAAGGCCTATAGGGTGGAGGTTAGTCAGCTTAAACTCACTATACAAAGCCCTGTTTTTTAAAATAAACATTTGTCCTTTATTTAATATGGTACACATTACTGTGTGATCAAAAGTGATCGTCAGCTCTTAGCCGCCCATGTTGAACAGGTTATTAGAGTTATGGGTTGTTTTAATGAGGTATGATAAATGTACAGAAATTGATCATGGTTGGATTACAAAAGTAAAAACATCTTCCTACAAGTGAAAATACTTTTGTGGCAATTCATACTATACGCTGTATGTTAAAATACAAAACATGTACTTGCATGACTTTATTATTTTTTTGTTAGACTAAGCAGAATCAGATACACTGAGTATTTTAAATATCGGAGAAAAACAGTCATATATTTTGTTAAGGTTGATCTCTTCTGGAAGACTTTCCTTGTGGAACAACAAGCTTAAACTGAAAAAAGCCTGGCTTTTGACTATGTTACCACATGGCTGTGTCTGTAATGGAAAATGGTCACAATGCAAATGTTTGCATTTCTTCTGACTTGCACACAATTAATCACTAATCTTAAAGGAGTGACATGAATGTCCCATTCAAAATCTGTTTGTTTTACAAATAGAGCATGTCACTTCATCTTTATACCACATTATAAGCACAGCACATGTCTGTGCAGAGATCAGTATTCACATATTGTAATATCCTACAATCACTTCTCAATATGAGTGCTGTAGTGGATTACAACATTTCCTACTTAATAATACCCTGTCAAACATCACTTTTTATTTCTGGCTATTGAAGCTGATGAAGAAAGCATCCTTGTTTTTCACGTGCATTGTAAGTGTGTTGGAGCTAAAAAGTAAACAGTGAAAATGAATAAATTCATCCATCTATTTACATTTCAGTGGTTGATGAGCTAATCCCATGGTGAGGTGTCGGTTGTCCATCTGTCTTTCCGTCCACAGTTCACAAAAATCGCTACTCCACCTAGAGGAGATTTTATTGAAACCTTCACACAATGATGCCCTAATGAGTCACGTGTCATTTTAGGGGCACTTTTCCATCCTTGTGAAAATCGCCACAAGAATTGGATTGTAATGAATTGAATTGAATCTGATTGTTGGGTTTTTCTCTTTTACACTGTAATATCTTTACCTTACAGTGTGAAGCACCTTGAGGTGACTTTTGTTGTGAATTGGCGCTATTTAATAAAATTGAATTGAATTAATGTTCATAAAATGAGCGTTTGCCTGTGCCCCTCTGCACTCTGTCATTATGTTTATTTATGGCATAATAATGTCTCATACTAGATTAGGGGCGGTCAAGAACTCATTTTCCTGGATGTGAATTGTTACGAGCCTCCTTGACCTTTTAGTGGATTTTAATTCTCTTTAGTTTGTGCAATGCAGCCAACCAGTGATAAGGAAATTCGTCACTTTCTTTCTGTACTTCTCACATTACAATTACCTTTGAACTGTGCTGGATCATTATTCAGATGAGTTACTACATCAGTGATGTTTTTGTTTTTAACAAGTTGGAACAGTGATAATTCTAAAGTCATTCTCAATAAGATGCCCAGTAATTTTAGTTTTTTGGTCATCCTGTTTCTGCAGCAACCTTTGGTGCGTCTAAGAGGTGGAGCTATGATAGGTGAGGGGCGAGTGGAGGTGCTGAAAAATGGAGAGTGGGGAACAGTATGTGACGACAACTGGAACATCCGAGCTGCCACAGTGGTGTGTCGAGAGCTGGGGTTCGGCAGCGCCAAAGAGGCCCTGACTAGTGCCCGACTAGGCCAAGGTACCCACAGATTTATCACTGCGATGTATTACTAATCCATGTGGTGGTCCCCTTGCACAGTCTGAAGTGTGTAGAAATAGAAAACCGTACAGTTAAAACAAAATAAAGACTTCAGGTAGAAAAATTATTTAAATCTTTTGAGGGCGCATTGAAAGTAACTATTCACAGAATTTCACCAAATAGCCAAACTTACCTTGAAGCAGAACTGATTCCCAGCTGTGAAAATGAAAGGTGTGGACTTAAAACTGGAGACCTTAACTTTGGCTTCTGTATCCCAACCTCAATCAGTCTAGACCTTAAGTCAGCACATAAAGGCATCAGGGAGTGTATGGAGCAGCACATTAATGTTTGTACATTGACCCAAGACCTGATTCTGTGAAATGAAATATACCACAGATTTATGAGAGCCATATGTTCATTGGAACAGTTGCCTTTCCCTGTGCCTTATTCTCATAGCAAAACAGAAAAGCGCACAAAATGTTCCAGTACACAAAACAGACTTTATGGGTTTCAGAAGAGGAATTCTTTGTTGGAGAATGAACAAGGTTATGTGAGGGATTTATTTTTTTTTTTTATGAGTTGACCACTGAATTAAAGATGGCGCCACACACAGACTTGAAATAGCTTATTGTGTTTGTTTTCAGGAGTCAATAAGGTGGACTAAACATGCATGTCAGTAGAAATACCTCATTTATATGCAAGAATAGTAATAGGCCCTCTTTAGTGAAGGAATTGGAGGAAGAAAGACTTTTCATATTTATCAATGTCATGTTTATTTTCTTTTTTGCCAAGTGGTAAAGAATATACACTGAGGGTTTTTTCTGTTTACCAGTTTTCTCCAATGCATACATAATTTTAAGATTTTCCATATTTATTCTGTTTTGTGATTTTAATAGGTTTTACAGTCATCTGTCGATCTTTAATATTGACTGCCCAATTTTAGCAGCACTGTGTTCCTTCTGTTCCTTCAGATTTATGCCTCTCCCCTGGCTCCCTGTCCATCACTAGCTTGCAAGCTCACATCATTTCACATTCCTGCTCAGTCTCAAGGGAAGAATACCAGTACAGAGTTAGCACTCAAACATGTTATTGTGGAAACTCCACCACACCAAGAGAGAATTTGTATTTTTTTACAGGCCTTAAGTGCCTCATTTTCATTTGACATAGCTGAGTGCTTGTTTCCTTTGCAGTATAATTCTAGGGAAAGTACATGTCTTTGGACAGACAAAACACTCAGGTAGGTGAGGCAACTACTGTTTTAGTCTGTAGTAGCTGGCAGTGCAAACTTATGTTTCCTACGACTCTAGTCTAAAAAAAAACGATGATGCTGTTTAAAATGTAGATAAAAGCAAATGCAGGGATTTGCAAATCTTTTAAATCCTACATTTAATTGAAAAAAATACAAAGACAACATTTCTGATGTTTAACCTGAGAAATGTTGTTGCTTTTTGAAAAATACATGCCTATTTTAAATTGGATGCCAGCAAAATGTTTCATAAAAGTTGGATGCATGTTTACCACTGTGTTGCATCACATCTTTTAACAAGTTCAACTTCCTCTGATGAAAAGACAGGAGGCAGAGCTGGAGGCAGAATTGAAGATGTTGAAATTTTTACTGGGAGTGAAAATCTTTTCAGAGGGACAACTCAGGTTGACAGAGACAAGGCTGAGATGGTTTGGACATGTTCAGAAGAGGGATAGTGGATATATGGAACAAAGGATGTTGAAGACGGAGCTGCCAGACAGGAAGAAAAAACAGAAGACCACAGAGAAGACTGATAGATGTCGTAAAGGAGGCCATGCAGAGGGTGGGTGTGAGGACAGAAGATGCAAGGGATCGGGTGAGATGGAGGAAGATGATCCGCTGTGGTGACCCCTAATGGGAGCAGCCAAAAGAAGAAGAATAGGGAACCTCCATCATTTCCAACAGGTTACAACTGCAAGCAGGCCAGTTTAGCACCTGGACTCTTTCTCTACAGAGCCATGCTGTTGTAATACATACAGATAAGGGCATTGTCTTGCTAAAATATGCAAGACCTTTCCTAAAAAAGACCTAGAGGGCAGCAGATGTTGCTCCAGTATCTCTACATATCACTTCGCATTAATGAAGCCTCCACAGAAGTGCAGCTTACCTATCCTGTGAGCACCAATGCAGATGCTGGCTTTCGACCTCCGTGCTGATAACAAGCTGTATGGCCTTTCCTCTTGATAATTTTATTTGGTCAGGCCGCAGGGCAGCTCTCCACTTTGCCTCAGTCCATTTTAAATGATTTTGGACCCCGGCAAGATTCCTGTGATTCTGTATCTTTTTTATATATGTATTTTCTTTCGCATGGAAAATTTTTAACTTGCATTTATAATAGTGTCTAAAAACTGTGTTTACTGACACTGGTTTTCAGAAATGTTCCTGAGCCCATCCTGTGATTTCCACCGCAGAACTGGGTCTGTTTTTAATGCAGTTGTGCTTGAGGGTCCAAAGAAGACAGTCATTTAATATTGGTTTTTGGCCTTGCTCCATGCACACAGTCTTTTAATGACATTGTGTACTGCAGTCTTTCACAGATCAGTGACCCCCTCACTATCTTTTCCTCTTTAAATCCAGTCATGTCGAAACTGACATCATTAGTCATGATTTCCCATGAGTACTGTTTTAGTTTGTTTGTTTCCCAAGAGTTTGAACAGAGAAAATTAAAACTACTATGTTCCTGGTATCAAATTTAGAATTAACATATATTTTTCCAAAACACAATATCAAATTTTTCATAATTTGATATGTTTTTGTACTATTTTCAGTTAAATATAAATCATATATAAAATCCCTGCATTGTGTTTTTATTTTCATGCATGCAGCATTCCACCGTTTTTGGAAACTGGACTGTAAAACAACATAACGTGACATTACTGGTCCACCAGTAAGTTTATGACTATTATACTTTTTTTTTAAAAATGTGCTTGATATGTATTTGCAGGCATCGGACCAGTCCACATGAATGAGGTGGAGTGCTCTGGGTTTGAAAAGTCTCTGACTGAGTGCTACTTTAACCATGATGCGCTGGGCTGCAGCCATGAGGAAGATGCAGCAGTCAGATGTAATATTCCTGCCATGGGTTTCCACAAAAGAGTGAGTAACTCTGTCTACAGTGTAAAACAAAAAACAATATATGTGTACAACGCATGAGGAGACATCTATATATCCCTGTCCTCAGCTTCGGTTAAGTGGCGGCCGTAACCCCTATGAGGGCCGTGTGGAAGTCCTGGCAGAGAGGAATGGCTCTCTGGTGTGGGGCACGGTATGCAGTGACAGCTGGGGGACCATGGAGGCCATGGTAGTTTGCAGACAGCTGGGCTTAGGCTTTGCCAGCCATTCTTTCCAAGTAAGTTCTCTAAAAATAAATGATTTCCTCCAAGCTCCTCAGATGAAATAATTTTTAAGATGAGCTTTTCTTTACAGCACAGCATACACAGAGTCACTCAGTCAGTCATTAACTCACACTTTAACAAGCTTGAGGTTTATTGATCCTGAAGGGCAAAAAAAAGACGTCACTTGCTTACAAACATCAAAAGCACACAGTCAGCATAGAACGTAGGTTGGTGGTGGTAAACCTAAGACACAAATGAATGTTAAGCTCCTGTTTGAAGTTTAGTGGATGCTCCACCATTAAACCCCATGGCCTTACTTCCTAGCGTTAGTTTTGTCCTGCTTATGTTTCCCTCTTGTTTTTTAAAGAAAATCCCAGAGTTCCCCCTATGAGGCAAGAGCTGCGTTAAGACCTCCCTTATGTTCTTTATATTTTCTATTTTAAGGTGTTTCGTATTTGTGGTTTAGAAAGATCTACTTCTGGAAAGTATGTGTGTGAATCATGGGGAGGTGCATTTATAGCAGCAGGGGGGTTATCTGATTAAATTGTCTGTACCCAGTCCACTAGTCCAGTCTAAGTATCATAATAGCGTATCTTTTTGTCACCACGCTGTAAGTTATCATTACATAAGAGTTCACATGTTAAGAGTCATAAATGTCTAGTCTTAGTTATCACAAAGCAGGACCTTGGCCCCTCTTCAGACTCTTTCCTTGTCTGACTTTTAAATGGTTCTCCAGGCAAACCCCACCAGATGGAAAAAACGACACTGAACTTCCAGCTATACTGCTTTAGATCTGTCATTCTCCTCAGCCCACCAGCAAGTCCTCCCACATCCATATCCCCCAGCTTAATTTACTTCTCATGACTCCTCCACTTCCTCAGTAGATGATGGAAAGTATGAGTTTCCCTCACAGTTTCCCTGTGGTTTGCAAAATGCTGTAATAAGGCTGAGTCAGGACCGAGAGGACAAGAGGGCATCTCTTATTTGTATGTGTGCGTGTGGATGTGATACACCCTTTGATTAGGATAGATTTGGCTCGTGGGACACCTGGTTTGACATGGCCGCTAATTAAATACAGGAGGGGAAAATAAGCTCATGCTTCTTTTGAAAACTGCGGTCCCACACGAAAATTGTTTTCCACAACACTTTGAGGAGGTCGATCTTTATCTGTTTGGTTGCAGCTAACTTGGCCAGAAAGCAGTGACGAATATGAAGGATAGAAGCTGTTAACCTGATTTTCACCAAAGTTCTAAAATATTATAGTATCATGTGAAGATGTGAGTGGTAAAAACTACAACTGGGATTTCTTTTGGTTTCTTAAGGAATAAACAAATAGAAAACATCTTAATTAGTGTCTTTTAAATATCTTGCTTTTTAGATTTTCTTACAAACAGGCTGTTTCCCTATGTATTGCCTTTATGATAAGCTAAGAAAAGTAGCTCCTTGTTTGAACTTTTCACAGCACAGAAAGTGGTATCCAGTTTTTGCATCAAAGTCTTGATTATTCAAGTGCATAATCTGTTTTCTATGCCTCTCTTCAGGAAACATGGTACTGGCAAGCAGACTCATCAGCTGATGCTGTGGTGATGAGTGGGGTGAGATGTTCAGGAACTGAGCTGACTCTGGACCAGTGCCTACATCATGGGAAACACATTCTTTGTCCCAAAGGAGGTGGACGCTTTGCTGCTGGGGTCTCTTGTACACAGAGTAAGAAATGCAGAAAACTGGTAACATATACATTTAGTACCTTATGTAATTTAACAGGTATGTTACTAATACTGTAAATGGTTCTTTTCCATGGTTGGAAATTTTGACAAAAATATGACATACTGGGACAGAGAACAGAGCCCATTTTAAAGGCACACCTGTGGGGTTTTTTTCCGAAAATAAAAAATCAAAATTTTGAAGTGGAAAAAAGTTTTGAAATTAAATATGTAAGAAATAAAGTTCAAGAAATAAAGTTCTGTTGTCTATCCAAATCTATTTTGTAAAACTTTGAGTGTGAGTTACTCCGATCCCTCATGTTCTGACTCACCACCTTCCCTTGTTGTTCTCAGCGGCCCCTGACCTGGTCCTAAATGCTCAGGTTGTGGAGCAGACCACTTATCTGGAGGACAGGCCCATGTATGCTCTGCAGTGTGCACACGAGGAGCACTGCCTGTCCCGCAGCGCTGACAATGCTGATTCTGGCTCCTTCCGCCGCCTTCTCCGTTTCTCCTCCCAGATCCACAACAATGGCCAATCAGACTTCCGACCTCGTGCGGCTCATCACTCCTGGATCTGGCACGAATGTCACAGGTGAGAGATCTAGGACTCACAGATGGATTTTACTAATGCATAGCTAGTGACTGTGTGAAACCTGTATCTTAACTCTGGGTTAAATGTTCCTATTGGTAAGATTCAGCAGCTAGCTTTCCTGTAAAAGGCTTTCACTTTTCCCTGTTAAAGTTCAGAGGAAGGCAAACTTACCTGACTCAACTGAACTAGTCAAGTGTGTAAAGGTTTTATATTAGTGTAAAATTTCTAAATATCAGAAGCTGCTTTTTTATTTGTTTGTTTGTCTTTGTATAATCTAGGCATTACCACAGTATGGAAGTTTTCACCCACTATGACTTGCTGAGTCTGAATGGCACTAAAGTGGCAGAGGGCCACAAGGCCAGTTTCTGTCTTGAGGACACCTATTGTGATGAGGGTAAATACAGACACGTTCCTTCTTTTCAGAGTATTAAATAAATAATCTAACTGGGCAACATCTGGGTTTCATACAAACTCTTCTCTGAATTCAGGTATTCAGAAGAGATATGAATGTGCAAATTTTGGAGCACAGGGTATCACTGTTGGCTGCTGGGATACCTACAGGCATGACATCGACTGTCAGTGGATTGACATCACAGACGTGAAGCCTGGCGACTACATCCTCCAGGTAAATCATCTGCTGTGGCAGTCTGGTTGCAGTCAACATGGCACATCTGCTGCTGGAAAGATGTCTCATCTCCAGCCAGCAGAGTCTTCTAGCTCAAACAGACATGAACAGTTTCTGCATCTCTGTATCTGCATGTTTTTGGCATGAAGCCCAAGTATACTCTCATTACTGTTCTAAAAACAAGTGAGCAGGAGTTGCTAAAGGTCAATAAACTTTTAGATGAACGAATTTACATAAATTCACAGTATCCAGGCCACAACGAAAACTCCAACCCATCTTTCTTAAGGCTACAATAGGCCTCATTAAACTTTCTTTTTTTTACCAGTTATGTTATTTGCTTCTGATTCATTTGCCAAATCAAGATGCTTGTATTATTTGGTACCTAGTGGTGCCTGTTTAAAGATGATTTTAATTGTGTCAAGAGAAACACATTTAACAAGCATCGTTTTCCTCTTCCAGGTTGTTATTAACCCAAACTACGAGGTAGCAGAATCAGATTTCACCAACAACATTATGAAGTGCCGCTCCCGGTATGATGGGCATCGGATATGGACATACAACTGTCATATAGGTGAGAATGTCAATTTAAGAGGCTCTCAATATCTTCTGTATTAGGGATGAAATATACACTCTGGCAATTTCGTGAGTTACACCTTGCTAGTGCCAGGTTGGACCCCCTTTTTCCTTCAGAACGGCCTTAATTCTTCTTGACATAGATTCAACAAGGTGCTGGAAACATTCCTTAGAGATTTTGGTCCAGACTGATGTGTTGGCTGTACATTAATCTCCCTTTCCATCGCATCTCAAAGGTGCTCTATTGGATTGAGATCTGGTGACTGTGGAGGCCATTAGAGTACAGTGAATTCATTGTCATGTTCAAGAAACCAGTTTGAGATGATCTGAGCTTTGTGATATGGCAGGTTATTCTGCTGAAAAGCAACCATCACAAGATGGGTACATTGTGGTCTTAAAGAGATGGATGTGGTCAGTAACAACTGTGTCATTTAAACAATGCTCAGTTGGTACTAAGGGTAAGCCCCTTAGGTGTGCCAAGAAAATATACCAATACACCACCACCACCACCACCACCCTAAACCGTTGATACAAGGCAGGATGGAGCCATGCTTTCAAGTCATTTACACTAAATTCTGACACTATCACCTGAATGTCACCACAGAAATCGAGACTCATAAGAGCCTGTGCAACTATATCTTTGGTTTCCTGTTCAAAGCTGACAGGAGTGGCACCCAGTGTGGTCTTCTGCTGCAGTCCATCTGCTTCAAGGTCCCACCTGTTGTGTGTTCAGAGATGCTCTTCTGCATTTTTGTGTTATTTGAGTTACTGTCGCCTTTTCATCAACTCAAAGCAGTCTGTCCATTCGCCTCTGACCTCTGTCATCAACAAGGCACTTTTGCCTAGAGAACTGCCGCTTACT
Organism: Etroplus canarensis; assembly: GCA_015106775.1. Classification (NCBI taxonomy): domain Eukaryota; kingdom Metazoa; phylum Chordata; class Actinopteri; order Cichliformes; family Cichlidae; genus Etroplus; species Etroplus canarensis. Next base: position 5,712 of record VUQH01038038.1, on the reverse strand, counting down.
GGATATTTTCTTTTTTGGACCATTCTCTTCAAACCCTAGAGATGGTTGTGTGGGAAAATCCAAGCAGATCAGCAGTTTCTGAAATGCTCGACCTGTTTGGCACCAACAGATTAAATTACCTTCCGTCCCCATTCTGATGCTTAGCTTGAACTCCAGCAGGTTGTTTTGACCATTTCTGCATGCCTAAATGCACCAAGATGCTACCATGTGGTTGGCTGATTAGATGTTTGCATTAAGAAACAGTTGAAAAGGAATAGCTAATGAAATGGCTGGTGAGTTTATGTCCTACAGTTATAAAAAGTTAAGCAATGCAGGGCTCTGCGCTGTAGAAAACAGCAGTTTAATCCTGGAGTTTTCAAATGCAAAAACGCTGCACCCAACTGTTAAATATTTTGAATGTTATATGATATTTTCTGTCCCCTAAAACTGGTCAAACATTTCTAAAAATAAATGTTTTACTGTATGTGTGTGATATAGACATACCCAGATTTACATTCATGTTAAGTCATTAGCTTATCCTTTTTGCCCATGCAGCACAGGCTACTTTAAAAATCACAGAACTTTCTTTTATGTAAAATATGGCATTAAAACTTCTATAGTTTTTCAATCGGAATAGAGGGTTATAGAATGCTATACTGCAATCACATTTTCTTTTGCCCTGAAAGTACTTAATAGGTGCAACGTAATTATACTGTGTGTCAGCCTCGGTAATGCATAAGAGATATCACATGCACTGAAGGTAATTTTTTAAGTAGTAGGTTTACTAAATACAAACTTTTACAGTTTCTGAATGACATTTTTACAGTTTACACACAGAAAACTGATGTTGAAGTCAATAACAAAATGGTATTAAAGTAACAGTAGAGTAACAATTAACATTGGGTATCACAAAGCTCAAATTTCACTTTCAAAATGCAATGTGAAGAACTTTAATACTTTACTTAGGTAGTTGTGTGTAAAGTTGTGTGGATGTTGGTGATGTGGACTGCTAAACTCTGTCAGTCTTATTACTGTGCTAGGTTGCTGTACTGATTGGTGAACAAGGCAAAAAGTTGTACTCTTCAGGATCCAATAACAGCCACTTAGAGGCATCCTTAGAGGAACAGTGAAAGGAGGCAGACCTGCACTGGACCTTTCTGTAAAAAAACACACAAAATAAAGCATTCCCAAAAGTTAGTCTGAATTTAGGCAAATGTTTGCTCAATTTTGAGACAATAAATCATGGAAAGTAAATGTTTTCAAATTTGTGATATGACTTTATCACCAAATCACATCATGGTAGTTCATGAATAAATGGTGCACTTTTATCCATTTCAAAATGAGTGTTCTGTCTTGCATTAAGATCTGTTTAACCATTAACGGTTTAATAAGGACATCTCTAATCAGAACATTTGGTTTGCATTATGTTATAGAGTATGGCTAACCTCTTAATAATTTCCTGCCTGGGGATTATTCTGATTCCTCATAATTTCCCTGTCTCACTTAACAGGTGGCACTCGGAGTTCAGAAACAGAAGAAGCTTTTCCTGGATTGATGACCAACCAGCTGTCTCACAGGTAGACCTGAGATGGACAACACAGATGGTCAGCATTGGGGAAGTGCAGACTAATATTTGACAACCACTAGAGGGGGATGGGCGGTTTTGCTTCCTTGAAGCAGTGCTGGATTGTTGTGGAGCTCTGGGTCATCTGGTACAGTAAACAATGACTCAGTGGGAAAATGAACTGTTTGCTTACTAAATCCATTAACCACATTCAGATGTTAAAGAGTGTTTGAATCTCTTAGGTCTCTGGTTAGTACATTGTGGATTTGGCATTAATTTGGAGGGATGCCATGAGGACTGCGGCCACATAACTGATTAAACTAACTGTGCCAACCAGTGCCCTTAATGTAAATCTTTTCAGTGTTTGGGGGAATTTCTTAAACCAAAAATCATGACATGAGACCATGAGTTCTGTACTGAGCTTCCATTGAACAGATGAAACAGTGTTCTGCTAAATCTGATGCTACAACTTGTGCTGTATGTTTTGCCTCACACAGCTGAATTGAGAGACATTTGCCTCCACTGTAGTGATTAGTTAAAGGCATTACTGGGTTAAAAACTGAAAACACATTATATGACTATGCTTATCACTGCAGAGAAATCTTTGGCAACAACACCTTTCACAAGACGAACAATTCATGCTCTCAGAATGGCTGTCCTTAGCTTTCTAAAAATGACTGTAATCATACTTGTTTTATAATACAAAACTGAGAGGGGCTTTATTTTTACATTTCTGTTAGAGACTTCAAGTGCTTAATGTAACAGACACCAAAGTGTTTACTTCTCTCAGAATTCGGTGCTTCACATACTTGAGTTCATTTCTGAAAATGTTTTTTATTTATTAACACTACACACACATTTTCGTATTCATGATCTGCACAGCCCCTCAGCTTCTTTATCAATGTCTGGGTTTTGTTAAGTTATTACCATCAGGGACTGTGATTACATTGTGGAAGTGTTGTAACAACCACATGTGTATGTGAAAATGCCTCTTCATGGTTTTGTACATTTTTTTTATGTAGCAATTCAAGTACGCTTCACGTTATAAGGACTCTTGTGAGCTGCTGTCTGTTTTTATTTTGTATGCATGAATGAATGTGGAAAAGTATTACATGTTTTAAATAAAATGAAATCCTTCACAAGCAACGTGAGTTTTCATGCCGTATAAACAGTTAATTGTCAGTTTCTTCTCAGCCAGTTCAAACATGTTATCATCATGAACCTAAAAAGCCTAAACTCTGTCATTCTTTTTAGTCTGCTCAGCATGTCTGCACCTCTCAGTATCGTTGCACTCTGCCTCGCCCCTGAATGCCCAACGCTCTGGTCACCATCCGCCTGGCAACAGCACAGTCTGTCCTTGGACGTTCCTTCACTGGCTGGATAAACTCTGGAGGGATGCACATAAACAAATATCATTAGAAGACAACAAAATATTTAAAAATAATAAGCTTTGTACAAAGCAAGCATATTATACTTAGTAGCTACAGGGCTCAAATAAATGAGTCTCTCACCTGCCCGTCTGATGGCCTTCCCTTGAGCTTTTTTACTCCCATCAGCTAGTGCTCGTGCCTTCAGCAGTGGGTGGCAGATGGAGAGGGCATGGAGTGCTGTAGAAGATAAATTTTTTTTCCAGTTTACATCTTCAGATATTATCCTCAGCATCTGATTCACCGTACAGTAAAGGTACTCACCTGCTGACTCACTGGAGAAAACCCCTAAAGCGTGTGTGTTGTCCACCCACTTGATCTTCATTCCACCGTCACTGAGGCAGACAAGCACTTTAGCTATTTTGTGACTACATCACTTGTTTGAGAGCATCTTAATTTGCTTTAGATTTTTTAATGTTGCTGAGATATTTTCTGAATTTACAACAGAGTTCAAGGACTGGGTATACTCAGCTAAAATACACTAATACTGTAATCTCTTGAAATTCAGCTGCACCATATTAACCCTTGTCCTGCCAGCTATACGACCAGCGAAACGACCGGCAGTGAATGAAAACACCGGAAGTGATCAATATATAGATGACTGGCAGTACACGAAACTTATCTGGGACATCAATATATTGATGTCCGACAGCACTAGGGTTAAGGTTTATTTTAGCAGCATCTTTAGAATAATATATAAATTAATTCTATTCATCCATCCATCATCTACCATTTATCCAGAGGCCTGGGCCATGGGGGCAGCAGTTCAAGCAGAGAAGCCCAGACTTTGCTCACCCCAGCCACCTCCTCCAGCTCTTCAGGGGGAACACCAAGGAGTTCCCAGGCCAGCTGGGAGACATCAGGGAGAGGCTCAGAGTTAAGCTGCTGCTCCTCCACATCAAAAGGAGCCAGTTGAGGTGGTTTGGGCATCTGATTAGGATGCCTCCTAGACGCATCCCACTTGAGGTGTTTCAGGCACATCCCTCTAGGAGGAGATCCCAGGGCAGACTCAGGACACGCTGGCGAGACTATGACTGAGTTCCTCACCCTATCTCTAAGGGTGAGTCCAGCAACCCTATGGAGAAAGCTCATTTCAGCTGCTCGTATTCGCGATCTCATTCTATTGATCATTACTTAAAATTAGTGGCCATAGGTAAGGGTAGGAACGTAGATTAACACGTAAATCGATGACTTTGCTTTAGAGCTCAGCTCCCTCTTCATCACAACAGACCAGTACAATGTCCACATCACTGCAGATGCTGCTTCGTTCCGTCTGTCAATTTTCCACTCCGTCCTCCCCTCACTCGTGAATAGGACCCCAAGATATTTGAACTCCTCCACTTGGGGCAGGACCCTCTACCCATCTCGGAGAGGACAGTGAACCCTTTTCTGGCTGATAACCATGGACTCGGATTTGAAGGTACTGATTCTCATCCTGGCCCCTGCACACTCAGTAGTAAACTGTCGAGCAATGACCTACAGGTCTTGCTCGACGAAGCCATCAGGACTACATCATCTGCAAATAGCAGAGACAAGACGCTATAGCCACTAAACATGACACCCTACATTTTTTGGCTGCACCTAGAAATTGTGTCGATGAAAATTATGAACAGGATCAATGACAAAGGGCAGTTCCAGCAGAGTCCCACTCTTACTAGAAATGAGTTTGACTGTTGTTGGTAATACGAACCAAGCTCTCACACTGGTTGTATGGAGACCGGATTGTTCGTAGCAATAAGCCCAATACTCCATACTCCCGAAGCACCCCCCAGAAGAAAGCATGAGGAACGCTGTCAAATGCCTTCTCCAAGTCCACAAAGCACATGTAAGCTGGTTTGGAAAACTGTCACAAGCCCTCGAGGATCTTCGAGAAGGTTAAGAGCTGGTCTGATGTGCCATGACCAGGACGAAAACCACATTGTTCCTCCTGGATCCAAGGTTCAACCAATGGCCATACTCTCCTCTCCAGTACCCTGGCGTAGACATTCACAGGGAGGCTGAGGAGTGTGATCCATCTATAGTTGGAACACACACTCCGGTTTCCCTTCTTGAAGAGGGGAACCACCAACCCAGTTTCACGCGTCAACCAGGACAGCCCTACAACATCCAGAGCCTTGAGGTACTCAGGGCGAATCTCATCCACAGCCGGAGCCCTGCCACTGAAAAGTTTTATAACAACTTTGGCAACCTCAGCCCCAGTAATGGGTGAGTTGTTTCCCTCATCGTTAAGCTCTGCTTCTACTATGGTAGACGTGTCAGCGAGATTAAAAATATCCTCGAAGTATTTTTTCCACCGGCCAACAATACCACCAGTCAAAGTCTGCAGTTCACTATCCGCACCATAGAGAATGTGAACAAGGAGCCGCTTTCCCCTTCTGAGTCACCGGATGGTTTGCCAGAATCTCTTTGAGGCCGATTGGAAGTCTTGCTCCATAGTCTCACCGAACTCCTCCCACACCCGAGTTTTAGCCTGGGCAAATGCCCAAGCTGCACTCGGCGTGGCCTGCTGGTACAACTCAGCTGCTTCAGGAGTTTCACAAGCTAACCAAGCTCAGTAGGACTCTTTCTTTAGCTTGATGGCCCCCTCACCTCCAGTGTACACCATTTGGTTCGGAGGTTGCCACCATGGGAGGCACCAACAACCTTACGATCACAGCTCTGAGCAGCTGCGTCAGCAATGGAGGTGGAGAACAATGTTCATTCAGACTCCATGTCTCCCGTGGGATATGGCTGAAGTTCTTC
>VUQH01038037.1:49527-62218 GCA_015106775.1 Etroplus canarensis | reverse complement strand
AAGACCCCCCCCCCCCAAATAAATAAATAAATAAATATGCGTATTTCTTGGAGAGATTTGGCTCAGTGCGCGTTCCTAATAAATTCAGAAACTTTGCCATCAGCGTTAAACTGAATTAAAAGCGGACTAAAAGGAGCGTCAAGTCAAACCTGACAGTGACTATAAGGAACTCAGAGAGAGACCTGTCTCGGCGTCTTCTCATTTGAGCGTCTTGGCGTTGCAACCTGCTGCTCCAACAAAGACTTTAATAGTTGAAAAGCATCCGAAGTGACTGGAGCTCAGACATTCACAGAATAAATATTTGTATTCATTTGAGAAATGAGGATTTGAACAAGGAGACAAAACCCGACAAAGGCACAAAAAAAAAAAAGAAAAAACAAGCATGAATGCAAGTATTGTCCCCGGCTTTGAAATTCTGATTCACCATATCATAACCCCTGCGTGGAAAAAAACATCAATATCCCCGCGGAAAGGACGCGTTTCTATGGAAAACCAAAGAATTTTTTCGCATAACAGATCTGGCGTAAACGGGGGGGGGTGGAGGGAGGAAATCAAAAGGATCAAAGGCTCGGCTGAGAAGGCTTTTAGCGTGGAGAAAAGAGATACGATGTTGACTTTTTAGTGTTGGCAAGATTTTTTGGGGACACGTTTTCTGCAGCTTGTCTCTCTGAAAGTAGAAAACGTTTATTTCCAAGTTTTATTACCAGCTAAGATACCGTGGCTCAAATCTTCACTGATGTTTTGAACAAATAGTCATGGTTTAAAACAGAAAAAATGTCTCATTTCAAATCTAGAAAATAAAATGAGCACAAGATTTAAAGACAAATGGAGTAAAACTCCCACAGCAGAACAGGCTTCTTCCCATAATCACAAAATAAAGAAACCAGAGACAAGCTTCAGTGACACAGTTATTTCATTTATTTATCCGAAGAAATGCTGCTGTTTTTTTTTTTTAATTCGGACTCCGTGGTATAGAAATTACCACAACACACCTGGAATATAAATAAACTAATGTTAAACTTCCTAGTCTTTTTTTTGTCTGCCTATTAAAAAAAGGGGATCCCGGGAAGCTGATGGCTTAAATGTCTTAATTGTAAGGCCTACACACATTTGAGCCATACACTCTTTCAGGTAGCCTGACATGCAGGCGGTATAAAAAACACTAAAATAAACAGGGCTAACAGGAGACTAGTCCCTTTGTTGTACCAAAGGCAGCTGCCCAGCCCTCTATTATCGCGGAGCAGACTGACCGCATCCTTCCCACTGCCCCCTCACCATCCCACTGCACAAAAAGAGAGGGATGTTCTGCTTGCATGGGTAACACTGTCGTTCCAGCCCTTAGCAGTCCTCTTACACTCTATTGAAAAGAGTGGGAGTAGTGGACACAGCCTGATCTGCGGAGTACAAAGGCTCTGCGTAGAGTCCCATTGGATTGAAAGGAATGAAGGGGCTGGAAATTTCTGAAAGAGGTCGGAAGGTTTAGAGAAAGAACGGAAGTTATGTTGTTGTGCTTGATTTCCCCTCCTAACTAGGGATGGAGTGGATGGATAAACCCACTTAAAGTCAGTTTACTCACTTTTTAAACAGCTGGGTCACCCGTTCACTCAGACACACAGACCATCAAATTTATGCTGAGCATCAGATTTTATTAGACTTGAGTAGCTACTTATTTCCATCTAATACCTGATTTACAAAAAAAAAAAAAATGTGTGTTTGCCATTGGGCCATGGGTAACAGGAAACGATGAATAGTTTAGGCGGATTTCTGTATATTTCACGCCATCGATTACTTTCCCTCCTTTCCCCAGTTTTACCTCATAACTAATTTTTGTTCATATAAGTGCAATCAAACTGATTCCTTAAAGAAAACTTTTGAAATCAGTTTATAGAGCAGTCTTTGTACTTATCAATTATCAGGTATTACTGGATAAAATTGTAAGAATGTGATATTAAATGTGTGGTCTTGCAGAGAAAGGGATTGGGAGGCCAGTGTGCCCTCAGGGGAGTCCCATGCTGGCAGGGTTTATGTGGATACACACACTTTCAACAAGGATTGAATATGACCCTGTTGTTTCAAAATGGCCTCCTGATTTATACCCATCAAGGTTTAAGGGGCCTGTGACATCTGCTGAAATAGAGGTGTTGACAGCCTCACTTGACAGCTTCTGACTCATACTGTTTTAATGTTGGTGTCATGGCACCAACTGTACTGTCCAGGCATTTTGGACCAAAGAGCTATATAGTTTAAGTGCTGGTCATTTTTAACTTCCTGTCTGCATTACCTGTGTGGAAGTTTCAATTTTCAAAACAAATAGTTGAAATGATTGTTAGTTTGCAGGCTGGGGTTCCATCAGTGTTGAATGGTACAGACCAAGTGGACGTTCGGAACCAACAGTAAATGGATTGTGTGGCACTGGATTCATGAGAGTTTCTTCAAGCAGTACTGATCAAGTATGGCATTTCACATTGCAGTGTCTATGTCAGAGCCCAGTACAAATTCTAGGGTAAAAACACACGAATAAATGGTGGTTTTACACAGTACCGTGGGACTCAAATCCTCTGAGAAATCTATGCAGCCTGAGAATCCTCTTTGAAGGCACATTCCATAGGTCACAGTGCAGACACCACACAGCCAGGCCGTTTCATCCTCATCAACATTTGTGTGGCCTGCACAGCCGCCCTGAGGCCAAAAGAAACGTGCTCAGGATTTCTCAGTCTATAGTTAGCAAAAGGCCAGCGTCTCTGGCTCCACTGAGCAGGGACACAACTGACATCAGCACAGTCAGCTCTCTGATTAGTTCAGCCAGTGATTCAGAATCAGAAAAACTTTAATAATCCCTGAAGGGAACTTGTTTCAGAAGTCACTGCCTGGTTATGTTTCGACTTATTCTATGTGCTCCAGCTGAAGTGTAACTGAGCTCCATTGATGGTGTACTTTAACTGCATACAGCAAGTCTCACAAGCATTGTGTAAATAAAGGGGACTCTGTTTTTTGCTACTAGGTTATTTCAGACTCAAGTGTATGCTATTTTAACTCTGTGTGCATACTGCGATGGCGCACTGCCTCTTGTGTTATAATTACATCAGCTCAAGCCTTGCCATTCAGGCACTAGCATGTGAAGCATGTAAACCCCATAGCTGGCTATATATCAGCCTACTTTGTTTGACATTTATGCACAGAAATGGTCTTGTGTAATTATGAGCTTACTGTTCTGTCAAATATTTAATGCCTTGTAAAACAGCTAGCTCTTTATAATGTACAGTGAGTGGTGCAATGCTATCTGTAGAAGAGGAAGAGGCAGAGGGTAAAATATAATCCTTGACATATGCACAGTGAACATGATTATAGCTGTTACTATGTACGTGTTTAAGATGCCAGCAGACACCAATAACTCATCACACTTAAGTTTGGACTCAAAAAAACAACACCCATACATTATAGCACTCAGCGGAACAAAGCGTGCCACACTTTATAGAAATAAAGAATCCAATTTTGCATAATTTACATGGATCTACAGCCTGGTGCTACCGTGATTGAATCTGAAAATATAGGCTACGCAGTCGTAGGATGAATGTTCCATGTCTCTCTGTATCTTTAATTAAAAACTCAGCAATGTAGAAATATTTATATACTCTATCAGAAGGTAAAGAGCTTTAGTAGAAATAGCACAGTTTATTATAATTTTAAAAACACATTATACAATAGATTTCTGGAATATCTTTGTATTGTAATTTTACATATCTGTTGGTTTTGTTCCAGATCCATGTGACGCTACTTTTTTACATTAGATTTTATGAGCTTGCCATTTTTAATGTACAATTTGTGCAGATGTAAAGTTAAATATACATTTCTTCTCAAATGAATTGGTGTAGAAACATCAAATTGCTCAATGTGATATTATTTAAATACAACAAAATCCAAGTATTACAAATTACAGTAACAGTGGGGTTCATTGTTCTTCCTCTTCTTTAGATACACTGCCAATAAAAAAACGCAGTTTTCAGTACTGACAACAAAAATGCAATAAAATGTTTCAAACTTTACATGTAGCAGTTGCATTTATTCCACTGCATTGGTTAAATGCAGCACTTTTGTATATTCACCAAAATGATGCAATTTGAGGAGTAGAAAGTACAGCCCAGATAATAATGTATTTCTGCATTACTACAGTCATTTGATACCTTCAATAATAACTGTATATTACAAAGTTACAATGAAAATGAAAAATGCCTATAAGAAAGATGCATTGTTACAGACAAATCCACCAATTGCTATGTGAAATAATTAAAAAATGCCCACTTAGAGCAATTGCAATTGTAAAATGCTGCTTGTGGATTCATATAACAGCAGGAATAGTGTATTATTAAATTGCATAATATTATAACACTCTCAGAAAGCATTTTGGTGTTGTGCATGCTTTTGCTTTTTACACTCTTAGTGTGCAATTTGCTAGTAACTTACACTATCAATTCATGGGCTATGAACATTTTAAAGAGTGACAGTTTTTTAATATATGTTTTTGCAATATATCCCATCACTGTCAAATATTGATCACATACAAGCAGTCAATTATATTCTTAAAAAGAACAATCTAAAATAGGTGAAATTAGCATTTAAAACAGTGAATACTGGACTTAAGAATTAGTCTGAGTCATAAGTCTAAGTCTGGTGCAAGATTACTGACTGAAAGTAATTGAAAGTATAGGCAAGTAAATGTGTTTTGAAACTTTTGCCTCTGAATGTGCAATATTAAGTCAAAGTTAGCTAAGTGAAGCATCTGTCTTAGAAATACTGTGCCTAATGAACACTATGAGTGCAAGAGAAAGCGGTTATAAGTAATGCTGAACACATGGTGGTTGAATGGGTTAGCTCAAGGCAGTGTCCGGTTTGACTTGTCTGTTTTCCACCATGGGGAATAGAGGCTCCATGCATGGTTGCCATGCATTGGCCCTTACATTTCGCACATGTAGGTAAACAATCCCACCTTGTCTACTGAGAGGCCTGCATTTATACATGGGTGCAAAACACGTGTTGCAGCCAAAGTCGCATCAAAGGTCACTAAGCTATGCTTTGAACACTTCAAAGCTTGGGGATGAGACTATAGCTTTTAAGTTTTATGGCAGGTGTAAGCAGGGGTTGCTGACCAGCCCAGGGTGGTCTGCTCCCTGGTCTGCAAGAGGCTGCTGGTGGTTTGGTAGAGGTGGTGGTCTGTTGAGGGCCAAAGCATCGGGGGCAGGGATATACCCTACTGACCAGGCTGTGTCCAAGATGTCTTCATGCAGCATGCCACATTTGGAGTCCTTGATCTGAAAGGTTTTCTGGAAGCAGACTGGACACATGCAGACGTCCACTTCAAGGGTCTCTGGTTTCAGAGGACCTCAGCAGGGTACATCTAAGGCCTGTCTCAGCCCCATTTGGAAACAGATACATTCGTGGAGAGAAATGAAGGGGGCAAAGCCTGATGGCCATACCACAGAGTGACCAAAACACTGGACCCTCCCCTGACAGAGCAGAAACAGACCCTGTAGCAAGTTCAAAGGATCCAAAAGGGTCTTGCCAAAGTTCATTTGCTGGAGTTCATTCATCTCAGCACCTGATGTGGTTCACTGCTTCTTGTTTCGTCAGGCATTTCCGTTAAAATGTGAGACTTCAAAGGTGGCAAGATTATTAAGATTTGAGTCATTTGGCTACAGTTCCTGCAGTCAGATGCCGCACTGGCTGTGTGAGGACCATTTAGATTCAGATATTCCACATACGTTTTTGTTGTAAATTGTCTCATCTTCTGTTCATCTTATAAAGCTGTTAGGTAACTAGTGCAAAAAAATATGTGATAATGTGGGACGGCAGTGCTGAAATTGTTTTTTCTTGAAATTTTGTCGAATTTAGTATCAAACAAAATTGATATTGCTAAATTTGCTAAAATGACTCTACTAACAAATATAGCTGCAACTCCTGCCTCAAGCTGTACAAGTCCATGTTCTGCAACAGAGCTCTAAATTCCCACAGTCGGGAGCACTTTAATACACTACATTATGAACATTGAAATCAACACAAAGTGGCTTAATAACTCCTCTGGTGACAGAGCCTGCTAAATTGATCATTTTGAATGCTTTACAATATCCATAATTATGCGAGTGGAGTACAAGGTGCTGTGCGTCTGGTTGATGATCCTAGAATGACAGGTCTATAACAGCCTTCTCTCCTTGAGATAGTTGGAGACCCACATGCACATTGAGAAAAGCCATTACAAGCCCAGGGTGAAGCAGGTGTGTTTGCAGCACTTCACAGATGGCTGGGAGCGTTGTTAATGAGAGAATAGTAAACACCAGCAAACTTTTATCTTTGATGTGAGATTGTTTTACCAAGTGCACAGCTCTAACTTGTCAAAGCAGTGGAATGTGAGGTCAATTCACACACATGATTTGATTGACCCTTGCTAATAAGGTCCTGCCAAGATTTTTTAGCACAAAGTTTATGAGCTCGCTGTCACACAATTTACTAGAGGTATTTAAAGTCTTTACATGACTAACGTGCCAGAGTTTTAGCTACACATAATACATATCACAAGTATATTCAAAGGATGGCAGGCCTCTTACTGAATCTTTATTAATTCTTTCCCATTAAAACAGAACATTTTGCAACACCCAGAGAAACATTATCCTCCCAGAGTGTGAGAGTTCTCTCTTTTTTATTGTTGTGCTGAGATGCTGAAGTGAGATGATTAAAAGTACATTACCTGGGCCTAGTGCTTCCTTGAATGAGCTATGCTAAATTGGCTGTTTCAATGTTGTGATAAATGAAACTTCCAAAGACACATTCAACATGCTTTGTTTTTCTGTCCCCAGTCATCACCTATTATTAAAGACAAATTTTCAATATCTCTCTAGGAGTCCAATTAAGGATTTACATTGTGACAGTATTTTTCACTTTAATTACTATACATGGTGCAAGCGTTGATGTACTTCCTTATTTATCAAACAACACAGTGGAACAGGATTTATCAAGTAAAGGGATTGTTAGACGCTATAATTGAAGCTTCTTTTTAAATGAGAAAAAAAAGACCCAAAATCTGATGAACAATTGAATAATAGCTCTGCTGGAAAATGGTTACACAGCATATCCACGATAAGAACTAAATTCCTAAACTGTAAAGAATATTTTTGTTCAAATGATATATAGCTGCTCATGATGTGTACCACTGATCATATGTGGGTGAAAATAAATGAAAAGAAGAGCATTAAAATATTATAATTCTTAAATGCAGTAACTCAACAACTGCTGTCATATTACACCACAGGCTTCTGAATCACAATGGGTTGTGGGACTTAGGAGAAAATGTATGGACATTGTGATAAATTTCATTGTACCTCATATTGGGCAAACAGCTGGAATCCCCTATGTAACTAGCAGTGTGGTAAAACATCTGTGGATGACAGCATTCACAGAGATGCCTTGTGACCACTGCACTTAACTGGTATACAGTGTTTGACACTGGCATTCTGGGATTCACTCTTAATATGTAAAACCTAAATGCCTCGTCGTTGGAGATGACTGCAATAGTGTTGAAGTTAAGTGGCTTCAAATTGAAATTTCCTGTGGGTTTGCAGCCTGCATATGGAGCCAATAAAAGTCCCGTGGCCCTGAATAAATGTTAATTTTTCTTTTTGTGGGTCTGCAGGGTAAGAGAAATGATGACAGTTTCTCTACTAAACATGCAGATATTCTTTGAATAATCATCTCATTTCTTGAAAAAAATAAAATAATAAAAAGTAGTATGGCAATCCTCTTTCAGTGATGTTCCCTGGAAGCGAGGCCCGCAGTAGTTCAAAGCTACCCATGGCATCCTGCTTAATGCCCAATTTTCATTCAGCATCTATACCAGCTCCTTTGTGTGACCCTGCAAATATCCTCTGGGCCTCTTCATTAGTCTATCGGGCCTGTGTGCAAAGGCTCTCCAGTTAATTTGCCCTGGCAGGACTGTTTCCCCTACTGGAGATCAGATGGAAAAAAAGCCTGCCTTAGTCATTCAAACATTCATAGAGGCACGCTTGATACAAATATATATAGCAGGTTTCTATTTCTCCATTTTTTAAACACATTCTCCTCATCCATTTTAAGTGCTTCAGCAAATCTCTCACACCACTCATTGGCTTGTTTATTGCCAGCTTTTTGGTCTGATCTTGTCATGCGCTGGTGATGCGAGCACCGTGGTGGATTTTTTTCTTCTTTTTTCTGCATTGTTTGGTCGACCACTTGCTGCTACAATTGACCTGCAAGTGGAGCTGATGACCAAGATGACTAACCCCTGGGGAGCCCAAGTCAGGGAAATCATGCGAGAGATGGAGAGAGACAGAGAGGGAGAGCAAGGGACCAAGACCAACTCACACAACATGGGCATGCAATCACACACAAACACACACTGTACTGTATTTCCACAGAGCTCTCAGTGGCTGAGCTCTTTGGTTGAAGCATTTGCGGCGAGGAGAGATGCCACATTTATGCAGCACAAGGCAGTCATTTCTTTTGGGTTCACGAGCTCCTAGTGTGATGCTGGCATGATGCGCCTGGCTCTGACAGGTGCTGCCATCCCAACAGCGCAGCTCGGCCACCAACCAGACAAGAGTTGTCTGCTCAAACCATGGAAGACCCAGAACCGTGCTGGGAGCGCGATCCCAACTTGGCACTGGCCACAGCACCAATCACTGGAGCTGATTTAATTGTGTCACTCTTGGGGAAAGAGAAACTGGTGAAAATAGAAGTGAAAAGCATGGCTGCTCTTCCACATTCCTACTCTGAGTTTGAAACTATGAACATTTATTGTTATACTTATTAAACAGAGTTTTAAAATCTATAACAGCTTCCAGTTCAAGTTTATTTTCTGAATTTGTCAAGGCAGAATGTGCACTCTAATAGGTGTAATGTTGTATGTTGTTAGAGGTAGACAGGAAAACTGAGTGAACTGCATAGGAGACAAACTCTCACCATGAAACATTTGGAAACATGTCTTCCTACCCTCCAGGATTGTGAAGTTGCACATGGAAAACATTTAGCTTTATACAGAGTGAATCAGGACGGGCCAATAAATGTCAGGAATTTGGAAAAGCAGACCCAAATCAAACAGGGTGGGGCCTCCATCACTTGACTCCAATCCAGTGTTGCATTCAATAAGAGAATGAACATTCCTCACCACATCCCACCTTGCAGTTTGCTGTCTGCTCTGTAATTAGCCCAGGCAAGGTATTGTTTCCATGACAGCAAGAGGAAGCAAGAGGCAGACAAAACATAGACAGGAAAATAAAGAGAAAATGAGAAAAATATAGACAAAGTGGAAATTTTGGACACATCTGTAAAACAGTAATGAGACATTCACAGTTCACGAAACTGATTGTCAGTGCCATTCGTCTCTACACTGCATGGAGAGCAGTTGGATTGAAACTGCAGAAAGAGGAAAAAATACTTTTTAAAAAATGAGTTGATCATAGTGTTGTGGGTCAATAAAGACATCAGCTGATGGTACACAAAAGACACATTAAAAATACCATGTTGATGAGATTGAATGTGTCAGCTTTAATTTGGGGACTTTGGCCTCAGGACTCAGACTGCAGATGATCTGGTCTAAACTTTTGTTGGAAGGTGTCCAAGGCTGTCTCCTTGGAAGAGTTACTGGGCCATGGGACTTTGTCCAGACACTCCAAGGAAGGCAATGTACACCACAGTGCTTTAAGATCAGCTCTATTTTGATTGGTTGCAAGGGCAGAAGCGCTCTGGTGTTTTACGATCAGATGTTAAATATCGGCATGGAATTTGTCTCATTTTTATCATCAGATGTAAAAGTTGGCTGTTCTTGATCAAACTGGACAGTCTTTTGATCTCAACATTGGACTGTAAATTTTCTTTTTAAACTTTTTGCAGTTGCTGATGTGTTTAATGTTTAAAACCTGAAAGTCTGCTGGTTAAGTGAACATAAGTTGCTAATGAATATTATTTTTACCTTTCTCAGGTTTCAGAAAGCCCTTAGCAGAAAGATTATGTTCTCCATCTGCTTCCCATTCAGTCTAGTAATAAGACATACTCTAAGTTTTCTTCTTATAGTTTAACTTTTAACACTTTAGATAATAAAGTTGTACTTATGAAGTGGCCATTTTTCTGCTCATCCCTCAGCTCTGAGATTTACAGGGGGTAGAATCGTCAGAGTGAAATCATAGGTCTACAGATGTTTTCAAGATGTTTTTTCTGTCAGTTGCAGATTATCCCCTGTAGCAAAATCTCATTAAAGTGCAATTTACAGAGCTGCACTGATGTTGCCATCAACCAAAATTAAAGGCATTAATTTTTCAAAGAAGTTCACCGAAGTCCTCACAATAAATGATGTAGCACTTTGTAAGAATGATTTGCCAAAGTATTATTTTGGGGGAAGAAATTAACTCACATTAACGGAGCGAGGGGATTGGACATAGGCTGCAAAAAAGATGTGCAAATGTGGCCATTTAGTCAGAGCGTGTCGGTACGGAGACATGCATATTAAGGCTACCATGCTGGGACAGATGAGGGAAGAGGGAAATATGAAACCCTGATGGAGGTTATGACACAGACACATAGAGAGACGTGTACACTGGAGGGCTAAGGCGCCCACTCTTCTGTACTCACTACTGCTGCTGAATGCAAAAGGATTTAAACAGGCAAAACTTGGGTGCAGTTCAGTACAAGCAATGCATATTCCTTGTTCTTTTAAATGTTGTACATTTAAAGGTCAGGAGGCAATAATAATTTATCTGTCTTGGCACAAAATGATTCTGAGCTTTGATTTTTTTCCTTTTTTAAAGCAATTTTTAATATAAAAAAGTGAGTGGTTAATTTTTAAAAACAGTGTTCTTGAAGTTGATATGGTGAGTTTCTTGCAATATATGCAATACATGTACGGCCATTGTCTTTATAAAGTGAACAACAGGCTGATGTTTAGTGTTTCTGTTCTTCTTCACATCCAAAACTGTTTAAATTACTAAACACTAATTCATTTGACCCTGAAATCATTTTAAAAGATTAAAATTCTGCTTAAATGTCACAAACGTCTACATTTAAGTAACTTGTTTGTAAATTTCAAATGGTTAAAAAAGGCTGAGATTCCTATGAAATGTTTTACCTTCATAGTCAGTGTCCAGACCTTTAACACTTGTTAAATATTTTATATTATTATTATTATTATTATTATTATTATTATTATTGTTGTTATTATTATTATTATTATTATTCGGTTCTTACGAACCTCACCGCCACCGTTTTTTTTCCAGTGACTTCAATCACAGAAATTGCATTTGCCCTGTTCGAATTTTAATATAACGTAATGCACTTTGTAAATCATAACTGATCACTAAATGGACATTGGACAAGGGAAGTACAGCTCCATCTTTAATGTACATTAAAATTAATGCTATGGAATGGTCTCAAAGCTGTGGAAAGTGCGCGGGCAGTGCTTGTCCCTGCAACACTTTTGGAAACTGCAGGGATGTGATTTATAGTAATGGGGATGTACTCCTGCAGGCCAAGTAGAAGACATAAAAAGTGGAGCATAATTTTGTATAGTCCGGTGATTTATGTTCGTATTTATGATTCGGAAACGGTGCAATTAACATTCATAGACTAGTGGTATGAATAAATGTACTTTTGCATGAAGCCAATAGGCCTGTGCAGCTCAGCAAAATAACTGTATAATTAATCAAAGTTATATTATTATTATTATTATTATTATTATTATTATTATTATTATTATTGCAAACTTTTCTACTTATGACAGAGTATGACAGACCTTTATTTGAAAGTTAAAAGTCTCTCTGGGTAAAACAATATCAGGCGGATATAGGTTTAATTAAGTTAACTCGTGAAAAAGATGTCACAGCATGCCGCAGCCAGCCTGCCCGCTGCACATAATGTAGGCTAAAGAGCAAAAGCATGGCTTTCATATAGCTGACGGTCTCTGAGGCACTTGTTTTTGTCCTCAGCTCACACCGTTTGGGGCGTCGTGCCAAAGCCTATCAACTAAATATCAAAGACACGAAGTGTCGGATCTTTCTCCACTCTGCATTTTTACCTTATTTCATCCAATCCCACCTGCTGTCGCGGGTTAAGTTATTTAAATGCAGCTTCTATTGGGAGGCTGCACACGCATGCACGCTCAAAATGCCATTGTCTTTTCTTTTTTTTTTCGTTTCATCCTCAAATACGGAAATCATTTGCAAAGAAATTATAGGCCTCGCGAGGGCAGGTCTTTTGCATACTAATTTTGTTAGACTTACCTCCCGTGGTCAGTGTTCGATGTGACCATTAGTGAGAGCTCTAGAATTTATTTTATTCCATTGAAAAGAGCGTGTTTAGAGTAATGTGGCGCAGACACCTTATGCCAGCTTTAAGACAAATGGTTGAGAAGTCTCTTTGTCTGCTCCTGGACTCGGGCCTGCAGAAGATGTGCCTCAGGAGTGTTTGAGTGGCGACTTAAAGTGAATTAGGGAAAACACGTGGCCTTTGTGCACGCACAGTGGCCTCCTCATGTGGCGCCTCATGAATGTGAGGCTGTTTTATTTTCTTATACAATAATTAACCTTGTATAACTGGATATCACCCGCCATCTCCGACCATTTGTCTATCTGCTGACCTTTATTTCTGCAGCCCCACCCTGCTTACACCCTCCTCTGTGCAT
>VUQH01038037.1:18572-49257 GCA_015106775.1 Etroplus canarensis | reverse complement strand
AGGCTTCAAAAGCTGCTTACCAGCAGGTGGCGGCAGCATAACGTTTGAGCAGCCCCACCCCTTCAGTTTCTGGGTTGTGGACTTTCTGGTAATATTGACAGGTGTTTTATTCTCTAGCTCATGAGAAATTAAAACTGTCAACTTGTCAGCAAATACGATGTTATTGATCACTGATGAGTGAAATTCAAAGCTGTTGTTACATGTTGTCTAGAAGGTTTTTTTTTGCTGATCTTTAAAAAACACTGCCTTTGGGTCAGTAATGACCATATCTGACTTGCAGACTTCTTGTCTCACATTCCTAATTTGACAGTAAGACTTTTTTCCCCTTTGCTTGTCGAGCAAATCATCAAAAAACATCTCTAGCAGACACCTGGACAGACATGATAGTCATCAAGGTCCTTTGTGTGTACTTATCCTCCGTGGTCAGATCCCTTCTGTGCTTGCAGTCATTCAGAAGATGAATCACACAATGCATTTTTAATTTCCCTGCCATGGCCCTAGTCCAGCACTCGGTGGGTCACATGGAAATGAGCGTGAGACAGGCCAGGGACATCAGCCGACCAGGGCTGCAGCACTTAAGACATGATGTACGACGGTCATTACCAGAGGCAGGTCAGGAGGGAGTCCAGGTCATTCTTGCCACCAAAGAGAAACAGCAGAGGAGGCAGAAAGTGTCTGGCCAGTTTAGAAAATGTCCCATCTCCTCAGACTTTCCCCAGGAATAAACGCAGGGCCCCTGATGGGTGAATGGTCCCTCAAGACAGAAAGGGATTATTACCCATCCTCACCTCTGCTCTTTGTTCTTGTACAGTATATGGCTGATGCACACGGCATGCTCTTTCTCTCTGAGTTGCATCACAAATAATGGTCTGACATATGTGCTACTTATCAACACGTCTGCAGACAAGTTGGCAAGTCACACATCTATTTTAGTTTGAGGTCGACTGATTAGTGGTGCAGATACAGGATTGAGCACATGTGTCACTTGCACTCTTTGTGTTGGCATGGTGAAACTCCAGCACAGTAGAAGCTTGGGCTAATTACCAAATGTCTGACGGCCTTTTCTTTTCCTTCCTTTGATTGAAAACTTGACTTTTGCCTCCTAAGCCGTGTTGTGAAATGCTTCTTCTTTGTGAACATGCTACCAGGTGGTGCACTGTGCAACTCAGGGGCCTCAGTGTTGTGTATCTTGTGTCACAATATTTGGGATATCAGAAAGAGCAAACAGATTTAGAGCAAGGCAAGGTGTGAATATCACTGCATGCATCTTTGCTGTGAGATATTGTAGCTTCCTTATTATAAGGAAAGGGTTATTCAAAATTAAACAAAAGTGCCTGACAAGTGGAAAGTTAATTGCATTCAAAGCCAGTTCAAAACTCGCATCTCTAACGCAGAGAGGACAGCATGTCAAGGAGATTAAGAAGTGAATCAAGCAAGGAGAGAAAAAGGGGAGGAAAAAAAATGAAAGGAAATAACCAAAATGAAATAATGTGCTGGACCACCTCTTGAGCGAGTACAAGCGTGGCATCTGTGTCAGATGTTGTTAATTAACGTCAGTATGTTCCTCGCTGGCACTTGGCTTTCTGTCCTTCGTGCAGGGCAGATCCTAGAGTAGAAGTGCTTGTGGGGAACAAATGGATGTGTGTATGTAGGTGTGTGTGTGTTGAGGTTTGGTTAGGGGGGCTGAGGGGTTAGAAAACAGCAGTAGTAGGGGGTGTTAATCCCACTCATTATAATTCTAGTCTGTGGCTTGTCTTGGGAAAGGGACTACAGGGGCCTACTGCTGCATCTTATCAATATGTATTCCTCCTTTTTCACCTCTCCAAGTGGCCCCTGACTGCACGGTGGCTAGCTAGCCTCTTGCACTGTCTGCCAGGTCTAGATACATATTTCAGTGTGTCATGTACTGTCTTGTTTTCTCTTGACTAAAATCAAACTTTTATACACCTTTTGGCTTCACATCTCTGTTTTTATGTCTCTTTTTCAGTAGATAACTCACCATTAAAAGAATCAAGATTTAAACCTGTGACAAACACACGTCATTGTACTTGCTTTGAATTCGAAAACCTTTATATCATTTTTATCTGCCCTTGAATTCTGAGGAGTAAAGTATGGTGCCCAGAATAAAAGCAACGTATGGCGAATTGCTAATGTGGGAACTGACCTTTCATACTACATACTGTATCCATGGAGTGAACACCTGCTTTGACTATATCTGATGTTGAATATGTACAGTAGATAACAGGAGGTGAAGGAAGAAAAGATGATTATAAAATCATCAAAGCAACAGTCATAAAGTAGCATGCTGAAAAGTGTTTGATCCTTCTAAAACATATACCACAAAGCAAAATAACTATTTTGACTCTACAGTAGACTAAATCTACTGAATGCTTACCCAACACCACCTAATGTGCATTGCATTTCATAAGCTACATAACAATGTTTTTAAGTTTCCTTCCCAGTGTTTTCTGTTTTCTTTTTTCTTTTTTTTTGCAACACAACAAACAGTATGTCAAGTTTTTGTACATTTTGTTTTGTCTTTGGGGAAATCAAAGACTTTAAAGACACTAAATTATTTTTAATGCTTGCACAAAAATAATAGGCCATTTCCTAAATGATGTGGCATGCTGGTGCCTGGGATCATCAGGATGCCAGTTTTGCCTCCCTGTTGATCGGCTAATTTGAGAAGGAGCGCACCTGGTGTGTCTTATTGCGTGCACAAGTGCCGAGAAATGGCACTCTATCTACTGGGTTTGGTTATTTCCATGCAGAGCGGAGGTACTGACAATGTTAGCATTAACGGCCCATTAAAATGAAGAAGGATGAAGTCATTGCTTCAAAAAAAAGTTGCTGCACCTTGCTAAATGGGAGACCAAAGTGGAGATGAGGTAAAGAGGAAGTGGAGCTTTCAAAATGGCCACCATGTCCCGTAATGACCAGTGTTCAGCTTTTATAAGCCCTCCACTGAGCAGGGTCTCAGATTAATGTAGACAGGAGCGTGACAGCAGTGGTCTGAATGGACTGCTGAAGGGAGCCCACTGGGGCTTGTTTCAGACAGCACATGCCTGATGGTAAAAGTGAAATGGCTGCGACATGCAGATGTTAGAAGCATCTAGAACTGTCCCGTATCCAGGAAAAGCTTTAAAACCTTTAAAAAGACTACAGTGGGTGATGGTTATGGTTCTGACTATTGAAGTATATGTGCTGTTTATCACTTTCACCTGCTTTGCTTGGAGTGCTAGGACGTCTAGCCAGCAACTGCTTCCAGGGGAGCGTTTGGAGCTTATCTTTTCAACAGGTTTTTGCGTTGCTGTGGACAGCAAATCAGGGCAGGCTCAGCCAAGGAGTAGAGCACAGTTTGGGGTGGTGCCACACCTCAGTACTAATTTCAGGGTTAGCAGAATTCCCAACAGGAGAACAGCATTGCCATGGCAACAGTTAACAGCTAAAAGCACTGTCTACAGTCTGATAGAGGCCCCAAATAATCAGTCATCATGAAAAACAGTCTTTTTCAACATGGAAAATTTCAGTAAAAGCTAAACCTATGATGTGGCTATAATACAGCAGTGGCATATATTATAGATGCATTTTAAATCCCTTTGTGCTCAAGATTAGATTTGTTTTTATCTTCAGATTTACTTCCAAAATTCCAATTATTTAGCATTAACAGACTATCTAACATTAACAGCATAAGGACAAAAGCTTTACCCATTTGTCTTATCCATTTATTTATTTTTTATCAGATGCATTCTGTAATAAAAACTCCATTACAAATGCTTTCCAAACCAACCAGGCATATTTACTCACTCCACTTTTGTACTTGATGCTGAATTTTTTCCCTCTCTCCCTGTGTACAACAGATATAAAAAGCGAATGAAGAGCTTGGCAAATCGGAAAGAGGGACTGATAGTCAGTCAGGGGCAACCACAATATACTTTCCATCAGGATCTAGTCAATTTATCAGCAGAGAGATGTTATTAGCTTCCAGATAGCTTCAGCAAAACCATGTAGGTATTTTCCTCCCCATCAGTCTCCTTTTATATTTTTAGATGTTCTTTATGTGAGTACAATGGCCTCAATATCAAGCATTTTAAATGATGCTTGAAATACCAGTCACTTGACTTTGATGTCACAGGCAATTAAATCCAACCTTACCCCTTTCCACCGTTAATAACAGCAATCTCGCCCGACCTAGTGCCTAATTAATATGTGCTATTTGTCACTTTGCCTTGACACATGTATATCAAAGTGGGGGTGGGGAGAGAGGCTGGAGGGGTGAAGAGGTGGCTTCGTAGGGGAGTGGGAGGTGGAGGGCAGTGGTGAAAGAGTGGTATACTGAGCTTTCATTAGGTGGCAAGGTACCGCTCCTCCTCTCTCCATCTCTACTCTGCCTAGTGAAAAGCAGGTACACTGTCATTTGATTTCATAAGAGCAAAAAAAGATACTTAGTGTGGGCAAGGTGCTTCACAAAATGTAAAGGGGTGAAAGGTATATATGGAATTTTTATTAATGTTGGCAGGTGAAGAGAAAATATTTGGCCAAAAAAGAGATGAGATAATAGATAGCTGTGAACACAGCCTTGATTTGTTCGTCTGCTTCTGATGGTGATTATTTTGCATGTAATGACATATTTTCACATGGTGGATGCTTAATTTTGGAATGAAAATCTTCATATTGTTTATTTGTCCGTAATTTTGTGCCTTTTAGGATATCATCATCCTTCACTGGAGTTTGACTGTGGCAAAGCAGTGCTTATAATTAGGCATGTGTTTGTTTGTGTACATGCATGCATGTGTATTGTGCATTGTGCATGTGTACATGCCTTGTCATTGCCAGTTTCCACTATGGCTCGACGGGTGGGAGGGCAGTGCTGCAACACTGCAATGAAATCAATGATCCATGGTTCTTTAGATGTGACCAACAAACTAAGTTGTCATTTCATTCTAAAACAAAAGGGTTGATGGGGGGAAAACTGACAAAAAACAGTGCACCAAAGCAACTAAGATTATATAGCAAATGTGCAGGGTTTCATGTCAGTGGGGTCAGTAGACAAACACCAAAAATTCACAAATACATCCACACTGTACATCTCTCTCTAAGACCCCCACCCAATCCATCCTCCCCTCACTTTCCGCCTGAAACCCTCTGCCAAATGCTGCCAGACTCTCACATCTGTGCCGAAAATGAATTGTATCCCAGAGCCCTCTGAGTCAAGGATTCACTTGTAAAGAATGCAGTTTTATTGGATGAACAGACTAATGTACCATGCAATGTAGTTGCACTAGCATTTTATGCCACATTGAAAGAGTCAATTAATTTGCATAATTTAAACGAGCATGTACTGCCACTTTGAAGGCATGGCTAGACAACTTGGCTAGTCACGTCAGCCCTTCCATTTCTGATAAATTAATCATTCTTGCCATACAATTAATTACATTTATGACAATTTGAACCTTTGTCCCACCCACTGGCCTGACAATTTTACAACCAGGCTGCAATATCAGAGCATCCTGATGAAACCCTGGTGATTTACTGAACACCTTAACAGAGAGACTATGCCTAGGGCTGAATAAAATTAATATTTTGTTTCCCATCTGGTGGAATCAGTAGAATTAATGAGGGAAGGAGGCCCGTAGCTACACAGAATCCAGGGATCAATCTGCCTCTCTCCGCTGGTTGCTACTCTTTGCTGGAGGTGTGTATGTGAAGCCAGGGGCATGGGGGATATGAAAGGCGGGTGAGATGAGGAAGACAGTACGTTGTGTACGTCCATAGCTTGGGCATCCTTCACCCACAATGCACTATGGTGATCACTACTGTAAATGAGTGATTACAGCACTGCCAGTCACTCCTCCTTGCAGCCCTGATAGACAGCACAGTTCCTTACCACAACCACCCTACTGATTAATTTCCAGTTGTGGCTGCCTGTCTGTCTGTCTTTGCCTTTGACACTTGTTTACAGCCTCTAATTGAATTGCAGTGGGGCAAATGTCTATGAGCTTGCTGGCGTGAAGCACTGGCAATAAAGTGACTATGTTCTGTGGCAGAGCGAGGTTAGTTTAGTGCACATAGCTCAGCATCAGGGCTGCATGTGGTTCTTGTCGCCATGGGGATGGCAGGAGTCAGAGGGGTTTTTGATGCTGTCAAAACAGAAACAAGGAATTTGCAAACTCCTTTGTTTTGGGATATTTTACATTGTAGATTCCTCTAGACTTTTGTGATTTTTTTATGCATTGCATAGCAGATTTATTTCCATTATTTTATATATTTTCATAGATTGTGCTGTAAAATATTTTGGCACCTGAGCTGGAATTGTTTTTCTCTTTAATACAGATACTGATTCTGGCGTATTGAGGCATTAAATAGTCTGATTGCAATGCAGATTTCTTTTTTTGAACACACTTAAGTTACTATATTTTTTCTGAATTACTGAGGTTTTATTACAGTTGAGACAAGTAGGGAGGAATTTAGGTAATAACTTAATGCTCAGGATTTATCACAGTGATTTTTTTTTTGAGCAGGATTATCATTTTTGATCTGTGGGATTTTGATGCTGCCAAAATATGAAAACGTGGAAATCTGTAATATCACTGGTTTGTAAATTTAAAATCTATGCTGGTGTGGAGAACCAAATGTTAAGTTCCGCTTATACAATGTATTTATGTATAAGATTATCAGTATGGTTAAATGATATATTACTAGTATTCCAAATGTTAAATGGATGAATCATAGCAACTAACCTATGTGACCTCATTTGTTGGCGGAAGCAAAAAAAAACCAAAAACAAAAAAGAATGAAAATTGTTTTAGGAATACTGTAAAAGACAGAACACATATTCAAAATAATACATTTTAGTTTTTAACCACATAAAACATTTTTTTCCAGACAGTGGACACAATGAATGCAACAAATCTTTTCAAAAGTTCAGGTTCGAGGAAATGTGTCCAGAAAACCCATTAAACACTTTCCCCTCTTTCAAATATTTTCAGTTCATTGCAGCTGTACACATAAAACGTTATATTCATCTGTAAAAAGAAATAGCGAAGACAGTACATGTTCATTTCATTTATTCATTTGTCTCTGGACTACAATGAACATTTTCGTCATCCATTTAACAGCGATGGCAAAGAACGAGAGACAGAGAAAGCACTTGTATGACAAAATAGGCACTCCCACAGTGTCATCCAATCTGGGCACCCCATTACCTCCTTCTCTTGCCCTGTGAGTGTCTGTGTGTTTATGCATGTGTGTGAACTGGCCCCCCCTGTCTGCCTTGCTTGCTCCATGCAGCGTTTTGCCGCCTAGAGAAGGTGCTAGTCGTCTCTTTGAAGTATCACTTCAATTACAGGGTTTAACCCCACAGGTCAGCCCTTGATTATTTACACAAAGCTGGTGTAATTCTGCTGGAAAGACTCGCCTTTGCCATGAATACAAAGCCAGGCTCCACTCTAATGGAGTGAATTTCACATCAACACTCGTCCTGTTTTGACCTGCATCTGATAGGGTTACTGCATGTGACAGAACAAACACATTGCCTTGTAAAATGTAGACACACCTGACATACACACACATATGCAAAGTGGGGAAATATGACAGGGATGCTTCAAACCATGCATGTGGAAAGGGTGAAATCTAATATATTCTTATACCCTGTTTGTACCCACATTTCTTTGAAAACATTTCTGTTGGGCATTAAGTGTTTCTTCTGAGGTGTTTCTGATGGTTACAAGC
Source organism: Etroplus canarensis (assembly GCA_015106775.1). Classification (NCBI taxonomy): domain Eukaryota; kingdom Metazoa; phylum Chordata; class Actinopteri; order Cichliformes; family Cichlidae; genus Etroplus; species Etroplus canarensis. The sequence goes on along the minus strand of VUQH01038037.1, from coordinate 41,526 downwards.
AACATGAGGTTATCGGATGTTTTTCTTCTTTTTTTCTTTTTTTTCCAACACTGAAAGCTTGTTGGCGTGTTTTATCTGCTTGGCTTGCCTGATAAATTGGGGCCATGTAAAAACTGATCTTGCCAAAAATGGCATTGAATAATAGATTGTTTTGTTGATCAGGTTGCTGTTTACTTACCCTTTTAAATCCCTGTTCTGTCTCCTCTCAGCTGGTGGCCTTCAATTGACTTCTTGTTATTTTTTCATGAAGTGAAGTGAATGCAATACCAAGTGCTGCTATCACTCCTTCTTAAATAATATAAACAAGAGAACAACAAAAAAGGTAAAGTCTAAGTCATCTTCCCTGTTAGTTCATTTCAGCCTAGATGGCCCTCGTTCGCTGGAGCATGATGCGTGCAATGAAAATACGAGGGTCTTCTTCTCTCTGTGGCCCTGTGTGCACCACCCCCATAAAAGTTGCAACTGCCAGCTCAGGTGGAAAAATGTTGCAGAGTAAAAGATGTATTCAATAAATAGAGACGGACAGCATGGGGCCTGGGGAAAGTGTGCATGAGACGGAGGTTTGGAGAGTGGAATAATGGAAGAGAGGGTAGATGGGGCATGAGTGTACATTAAACAGCGGTGCTTGACGCCTGTGAAAGAAAGCATACCGCTGGGAATATAACTCTTAACTAGTATTGTCTCCTTTCAATTTAAAAGAAGAACAAGTGCTGTCACCTATATAATTCTTTCTTTTCAAAAGGCAGTTATCAACATTCATTACTATACATTATATCACTAATTAGAATTTCAGAATTAAAATGTATGTTTTATGCCCCAGGATATTTCAGATGGCAACACATCAGCATGTATAGTCACAGAGTTTCTCAGGTTTTTTATGACCTCAATAATGATTTAAGCAAAAAATACAGTTCACAAAGTATCTGTACAGACGCAGTAGGAGTATCAAATGTTGCATATTGGCATAAGATGTAGCTCATTAGACACTACAACCTGTATATTACTTACCTTATATTATTAAAAAACCTGTTTAAAAATATGTGTATATTTATGCATGTGTGTTTGTGTACAGGAAAATGAATTTCATGTGTTGATATGTATTAAACAGCAGCATTTTCATAACAGTTCTCAAGGTAAATGTACATTGAACAAAATGCAATGCACTGCAAATCCTTCAAATCCTATATTTAACTGTAAATTTTGTAAAGACAGCAAATGCTAAAATGGATTTTCTTTAAAAAGATATGTGATAGTTTTGAATTTGAGGCCAGTAACTTGTATTAAAAACATAAAACCTTTGTAATGCTTAAAAAAAGTTGGTAGAGCAGCTCATAACTAATTTAGTTAATTGGCAACAGGTCAGTTATGTGACTAGGTATAAAAATTCCAGAGAGTATGAGTTGCTTAGATGTTGAGAGGGGGAGGGGTCCATCACACAGCTAAAGACTTTGCAAGGTCAACAATTTAAGAGTGACATTTCTATGTGTAAAATCTCAAGAATTGGGGGATTTTATTATGTGTGCAAATTTATAGTAAAAGATTCAGGACACAGGAGATATGGCTCAAAGCCATCATTGGATGGTTGTGATCTTAGCTCCCTCAAGCAGCACTGCATTAAAAACAGACATGATTTTTTTTGTTGTTGAAATTACTGCATGGACTCAGGAACACTTTGTACAACCCTTTTCAGTGAACACAACTTCATAAAGGCATCAACAAATTGCAAGTTAAAACTCTACCATACAAAAAAATGACCACATATAAACAAGATCCAGAAACACAACCACCTTCTCTGGGCCTAATCTTAAATTAGAATGGTTAAAGCAAAATTTAAAAAATGCTGCCCTGAAAATCTTCTTAGAAATGATAGACTTCACATCCTCATCCATAACCTCCAAGATCATCCTTTTCCTGTTTTGGCTTCTTCTATTCCTATTCCAGAGCTAAATCTGTGAGTTTTTTCTGATAAGGGACACCTATCATTTAGGAGAAGATTGCACTGAGTCAGACACAAATACAACTTGAACACAACAATAAATGTTACAGTGCTATGATTCACAAGAGCAATGACCAGTGTAATCATAAGGACGGGACTATCTGGGTTAAAATCATGATGGCGTGAGTAACTTGCACATCAGTGAGGACTCCATTAAGGTGAGTGGTATACAGGTGTGGGATAGGGATGTTTCTGCTGACCAGTTTACTAGTCAGTTAAATTGATCCATCCATCCATTTTCTTTTGCTTATCCAATTCAGGCTCACAGGGGTGCTGGAGCCTATTCCAGCTGCCATAGGGTGAGAGGCTGAATACACCTTGAACAGGTCACCAGGCTATCACAGGGAGAACAAAGAGAGACAGAAAACCATTCGCACCCATGGCCAATTTATAATCACCACTTAACCTAACAAGTAAGTCTTTGGACTGTGGGTGGAAGACAGAGTGCCTGGAGAGAACATACACAGGCACAGGGAGCACATGCAACTTTCACACAGAAGGGTCCCAGCTGGTCGGTGGATTCACTAACCGCTGTACCACCATGTTGTCTGATTTAAATTGAGAAAAAGATAAAGATAGAGTGGTTGACGAGTCTAAAACTCAGAAAACACCCAGATAGCAGTCAAAGATGAGCACATGTTAAACATCTGTCCAACATAGTAGTATATTAACCAGCCATTTGAAGCAGTTAATCACACTTTTTAGCAATCAAATTGTCTTTTAAATGTCACTGAAATGTGTGACACTGTCTGTTGTGCATAACATTGCACACATAATTTCAGTGGTTAATGTTAATTTTGCAAGTGCCAGCAGTCTTCTTTAAGACCCACCTCCACACACACACACACACACACACACACCAACAATATTGCTCCAACCATTGCTCCACTCAGGTGATTTTATGCTAGTTTACTCTGATACAGTGGTCATACTGCACTAAAATACTGCAAAACTGCCCTGGTTCATGGGGATGTTACACAGTCATACCTTACACCTTGCTTATTTACAACTTCAGGTCATAAAAAGAGGAGTGCTGCGATCTGCTGGGTCTGGAGCCCCAGCTAGTGGTTACATAACATCTTACACCCAACAGTTAATGAGCATCCCACATTAATAGAATATAAATAATTAACTAACTGACCAGCACTTCAACTCCCAGCTAGAGAAGGCAACAAAGTTTAATCATCTAGTTGACGAGGCATTACATCATGTCTTCTCAGGAAAAGAATAGGTGTTAAAATGGCCTGCCTGCAGTCCAGACCTGTCAGCGGATGAAAACATTTGACAGCAAGTGGTCTTTCCAAATGCATACAGACTGTTGTTAAAAGAAAAATTCATAAAACACACACTTCTGCATTTTTCCATCAGAAATATGTCAGTGAGAGGCAGTCGGACTTCCTGTTAGAATAGTGGCAGATATGAAAAAATGGCAGAGTCTAATAGTTTAAGTTTTTGAATTGCCCCAGGCTGTTCTTTTTGTACCCCAAACAACCCTGCTTTTCATTCATTCCTGGTTGACACAACCATGAGGAAGAAATTGATATAGATAATCAGAAGACAGGATGGAAGGAAAATATTTTATCAGTAAGAATGGTAACATTTATGTCTACTTAATGACTGAAGATTATATCTCAGGCTGCACTGTCCATTGCCTAAAAAGTGCTGTGACCCAAGCTTTTTTCCTTGGAACAACTTTATTAAAACACTAAAATGGGAGTTGGTATATGAAAAGATAAACGTCAATCTGTTGCCTCTTTGCCCTGTGAAATATCGTAGCTAAGGCTTTGAAGTTGGATCATGGCTATGTGAAAACACCCACCTGCAGGTAAGCATATACCTACAAATATTCATTGTTAATGATGTGTATGGTAATGTTTGTCAGCAATGTCAAAAGTGTACCATTAATGAATAAATCCCTTCCTCACTGAACTTCTTCCTCTGTAGCATAAACATTTACTAAATTGATGTAGGAATGCTAATGGTAGATCTGTAACTCTTTAACAGAGCCCAGTCACAAATTTCTGTGTAATGAATGCAGCAGTATGATTGCACATCCTTTTTTGTGTTGCTCTGGCCTGAATTTCAGTTACTGATTACCAAGGGTTGAAGTGGAATTTGGCAATCCTAAATTATAGCGTATCAGTGGACAGCAGGGGAACAATGATTCAGTTAGAAAAAAATAACAAAGCTTCACCAGTTATGTTCTCTCTTGCCATCTCATATAAAAATCCACACTACAGCTTCTCTACCTTATGTATATTTTATATTAGACATAGAAAGCGTCCTTGGATAAAGGATGTTGAAAATAAAGCTGCCAGGCAAGAGGAGAAGAGGAAGACCCTAGAGAAGGTTCATGGATGTAGTGAAGGAAGACATGCCGAGGGTTGGTGTGAGGGAAGAGGATGCAAGGGATAGGGTGAGATGGAGGCAGATGATCTGTTGTGTTTCCCTAACGGGAGCAGTCGAAAGAAGAGGAAAGAAGACATAGAAAACACTGACAACTTACCACACTTTAGACATGTTTCTACCTGATCACCAGTAGCTAAGCTAATGCTAGCTAGTATAGCAGTTACAGGTTTCATTTATCTCAATAACTATGGATGAACGTTTTATGAAAGAATTTATATCCTTTGTCCAATTTCTTGCTTTTATTGGAAGAATTTGATTCTACAATCTTCACCACATGGGCTATGGTCAATTTTAGTAGGGTAATCAGACTTGTTGAAAACATTACATTTTTTAAAAAAATATTAAAGCACAAATCCGAAGAGGATTTAATCATCACTGATGTATTTTTCGAATTTTTGTGAAAAGGTCTGTTGGTCATCTTGTGTCCCTAACCGCATACAGACTGAAATGAAAAGAAAAGTTAATGCAACTTAGTGGAAAACATGTACCTGTCCCAGCAAATTTTTAAAGTTATTGTTGACATCAAAGTCAAAATAACTGTATATAAAAACTTTTCTACAATTTTTTTCTTAATTTTTCCCCTCTTTTAAGTTCAGTATGGGGTTTGAACAATTTGCAGATGATTTTATTGATATTTTACAGTGTGCCTTTTTTCCAAACATGCTTATAAAATAGCTTCAATTAGGCCCACTGGATATGTAGTTAAGCGGTTAAACCAGTGAGCAAATGGTTAATATTAAACCTCTATTCCATTTTGAGTTTACTGATAATGTTAAGTACCAACCAAAAATCAACTGAAATGAGTAAGTTTAGCCAGTGGTGGGTAATGTCAGAGAATGGAGTTAAGGTTCATAAAGCTATGGGGATAAATGACAGAAAGAAGGCTGAAAACCACTGATATAAATCTATACAGTGTGTGGCTTTAAGAAGAAAATGATTTCCTTGATGGCACTTGAACCCATAAGAAAGCATCTGCACGCCTTCATGGTTCACAATGAGACTCATTACAAAGAATTTTTGGGTCTTGATGAAAGATTTCCGTTGATGTCAATCCATCAAGCTGATACCTACCTGTCAGAAAAAGAACAGAAATGTGCCATTGTAGTCATGTGTTCGTCACAAGATTCAACTCTGCACGGCTGGTGATGGAGCTGTGATGGAGCTATGAGTGACAGCTGGTCGCTTGATTGTCAGCTCAGCCCTCCCATGACCTCCAATGAGTCTGTTTATAAGCCACACATACAGTTACATGGTGTCCTACCAGTGAAAGATTTCACACAAAGCTCAAATGACTCAGTTGAGATGGCAGTGTGACTGTAACTACTAGAAAATGACAATCATTATGTTCTTTTATCCAAGTTTCTGATGTATATACTGAGAAATTCAAGCAGTGTCATTGAATATACATTTGATGTGGGTTGATTGACTAAAATAGCATAAAGAACTGTTGAAGAAATGCATGCTCTTGTCCAAACTATTATCCCCACTACAGTAGATGGATGCAAATTTTCTTCAACCTCTTAATGTGAAAAATATAAACATCTGGCCCTCTGTGCTTTATAAAGCAAACCAGTTGGTATGCTTCAGAGATGAAACCCCACAATGCCCTGATGGCTTGTCTTTGTGTCACAGAAGCACATTCATTACCTCCTTCTGTCTATTTTAGACAAGGCATCAATTTGAAGATGTAAGGTATCACGGTGTGGAAAATGTTGCATTTTCCTTGTCAACCAAGCCTATGTTTCTCTTTCTATGGCCCGGATAAAAGGAGTGGCCTCGGCATGCATCTCTGCCATCCTTCCATTCCCCACGGAGATATTTGAGTGCGAGATGAGTCTCCCTCCATGCTGTGTACACACAGAGAAAAGAGAATTGGTGCAGATGCATACTTAGGACGAATAGCAAGTTTTTCCTCACCAATACAACCAGAGCAAAAGTATTCAATTTACAACATCTGCTTCACTTCAATAATTCAATGCTTTTGAATGTTTTATAAGAAAACTGTAATGTTTAGAAGGAAGGAAATGGTGTTGTACTGAAAGCTCTTTTTACTGTTGTCTTTCATGAACAACGATGGGATAATGTATGTCTTCACTTTGTTAACCCTTTTTGGCTTGATGATTTGGCCTTAGATGCTAAGTATTGCTCTGTATTCTTTAGATTTGACTGATCTAGGCTTTGATGAAACTGAATTATGACGATTTCTCTCCACATTATAGTTGTTGTCATTACAGCCTGAAGACAACAGCCTAATAGGATCAAAAATGAGGCAACAATGATTTCAGCCATACAGCCTTGCTTTATTAACATGCCTTTATCTCTGATATCATCAAAAGGCTATCATCAACTAAAAGTTAACAGCATAAACCCTGAGCTCCTCTATCTCCTGAATGCGACGCACCATCATTTGCTGTTTTTTCTGCCCCCGTGACTGATTATCATTACCTTTTCTTGCAAATACCATGCTCATTACGTTAGTGTACAGCCAAAACATTAGTAGAGGGAGCCTATCTCTCTCCCATGAAGGGAGAGGAGAGGAAGAGCTATGGAGGCAGATTTTCCCCTAGCCTCAGCAGCCAGCCCTGGCGCACTTGGCTATTAACCACAATGAACATGGGCTTTGTTATTAACATCTGTTCATCAGGGATCGGGCCCAGGCCTAATCACCCCTCACACCTTCTGTTTCTGCACAAGAAGAGAGGCAATCAAGGGCATCATTTGGCAGCTGGCTGGAACTACTAATGCTTTTCTCCTTCTCTGCTCTGCCCCCCCCCTTTTCATTGCCTTTTCTCTTTTCACTGCCATCATTTTTTCCTCTCGTTTCTCCCCTTATCCTCAAAAAAAATGTCTTTCTCCCCTCTTATGGGATTATGTTATTTGAGAAGAAAACACACATACAGATAGACATGACTGCGTGGAGAAAAATATGAACACACATCAACAGACACAGAGGCAGAGTGAACCTTTGATAGCAGTGAGATGGTAGATTTACTGATGGCCGTAACAGTCCAGCGCCATGGGTGGTTCACATGAACTCAACCTCATCTCAGTCTCTCCGGTCTGCCCCTCCCACTGTACCGCAGGCAGATGTTCACAGGTTCATATAAGCACCCGTAACAACATTCATACTGGGTGTGAGAAAAAAAGACAGACAGGAAAAGATAGAAAGATGTGAGAACCAACAATGGCAAGAAAGTAAGAGATAACAGCAAGATTGACAGATTACCAGTGGGAGATACTTTATGTCAATAATAAAAAAAATAGCTGCTACAGATTCACTCACACTGCAGATATAGGTTTTTCTAGGTAATGTTGGTGCTAAAATATGTGACATATATCCATCTAGAGCTGAAAGCTATTGAGTTACTATTGAGTTATTTGGAGTTTTTTCATGATTTTCATTTTTTTGTAAGTTTCTGGCTCTCGATGCATGTTTGTCTGTGTCAGTTCTGCTGTGACCATATGATATGTGTTTTTCTGCTGCGATTTATGCCAGGAATTTCAGCATTTGTTGTCATCGGATTAATCCCTTTGTCAGCCCTGGCCTCTTGAACACATTGTGTCTCCTTCTGTTACCCACAGGAAGGAAGGACTCGGGCATCTGTGTTTGGGTTGGCTATGTCTAAATCAGCACTCCTTGTCCTATCACGGTAAAGACACACACACACACACACACAATACATACACCCCCTTCCCTCTCTCTCTTTTCCAGTCTCTGAATGTCTGTTTCTTACTGAGAACAACATGTCCTCTTCTGTCTCAGTAGTGGGGCTTCTCAACACAAAGCCCTTTTCATGTGTGGATTCGGGTCTGTGATGGCTGTCACATTTTGGCTAAGTTCTCTGGGGCTGTCAGCTTGAGATTATGTTTACCAGGATGCTGCTGTCACTCAGAAAAAGTTGCTATTACTGACAGGGCTATTACTGTTTTGCAGTATTCTTAGCTGTTACCGAGTATGGTTCATCCAAATCACTGAGATGAGTATATCTGAAAACATGAACACGTACAGAAAACAGCACATGTTTAGATTCTAATCTTTGAATCATTTTAATTAGGTACATCTTTTTATCACTAACCCAAAATATGCTGTGTGTCTGTTAGTTTAAAATCAGGCTCAATTTAAATAGTCAAGTTTAACATCCAAAATCATTTGGAACAAGTTCTATATCATCAATTCAAGTTGAATTAATATACAACAAACTGCTCACTTAATATGTGAGTGTGTTAATAGTTTGTTTAACACTTGGTGAGGGTTCAGGATTATACAAGGACTTGTAGCTTCCCAGCAAATATTTTTACATTGAATTGGTTCTTTAAAGATGCCGTGTCATGGATGTATAAAAGTTACAATGAAAGTTGTTATCTGCAATATTACTTGGCAGTATGCTGACTGTCTCTCCTGGACTTTGTAGCAAGGGAAAGCTTGTTTACGATATATGTATTTTTTAATATTAGCCTTTATCAGCAATAATCAATCAAAACAAGCAATAATATTTTGCATATGGGAACAGTAAGAAACAAGAATGTATGCATTATGAGAGGGCAATGTACTCACAGCAGTCCAAAGGCCTGTACAAATACGCTCACCATGCAACACACAATGAGATAGAAATATAATTTATACATAAATGTACATAAATGCTATAAACATTAATTATTAAGAAAATAATGAGTGTCCAGTACTAGTCTTTTGCTGGAGTGGACATCATATGACCATCTTATCACAAACATTTCCCAACCATATAATTTGCCAAATCAGTGAAAGGGAGCATTTGACTGGAGCACTAGTGTACTTAAAAAAGTATTTTCTCTGGTCCCCTGTCTTCTAATCATGCTGCAGCTTTTTGTTTGAAGCTCAAGTATTTTTGGCCAGGTATGCATGTTACTGTCTCAATGATGTTGGCTGGGTTTGGTCTCGGTCATGTATGACTGGGATGAGTTTCCTTTGTTCAACACACATTGTACAGCAAGCTAGCAGGAAAAATAAAAAACTGAAAGAGTTATTTAAATAAACTCCACCAACACTAACTAATTAGCTAGCAAGACAACCTGGTATGATCCCTTCTGAGATTTTTTTCTTTTTTCAAATTTGTAATCTGGTGTTTTTCAAGTCAAGTTATGTCAAGTAGGTTCTTTATTATCATTTCAAGCATGTTCAAGTAATGCATGAAATGAAATGATGTTCCTCCAGGACCGTGGTGCTACATACACAACTAAGAAACACATTAGCGGAAACATATATAAACAGTTCAATAGAGGACATTTAACAAAAAAGCGATGACAAGCAGTACTGACCACTATGCTGATCTGGTGAGAAGTGCAAATGATTTTAAGAAAATAGGAATGTAGAGAGTATTGAACTATAAGTATTACATTTTTTAGGAATAAATATTTGAAATGATATCCAAACATACTTATGTGTAAAGTCAGTCACTCTAATATGTATATGTTACTTCATGAATTTTACATTAGAAAAACTCATGAATGATGTAAACACACAATTTCAGAAGCATTTCATTAACTCAAATATGCTCTCACATTTTTATAGAAATAAAAACAGGATGACATTTTCCAAGTGTAAATGTGGAAATACTATTATTATGATATAGGTGGAATTTGATTTTTTAATCTCATCTTGTGTCTGTTGCACTGAGAGTTCTAAATCTAAAAATGTCAAACCACAAACATTATCAGATTGAAAAGGCATGGAAACACACCAAACACAAACTTAATATAAGTCTTCCAACATATGGAGTTACAGTTGCTTCTCCTTCAATGACAGAGGTCATCATCCAACCATATCCAGAACATAGTGCATCCATATGTCCATGTGCATGTGTTAGCATGTTCATTCAGTGTATCTCTGTAACAGTTTACCCCCGTGTTTAACAGACCTAATTGATTTCAGATATTTACGCAAGAATCTAAAACATTTTTTTTAACAACAGTTAACCAACACACAAACATCATAAGCTCTCTTGCACCCCCTACCATGTGTACCGGTGCTATAGTGTGAGCAGGATTTGTCTAATTAGCCTGTTTGCAGGCTTGGAGCATCACTTTTAATGAGGTATCATTTCCTCAAGGTCATTTCCGCTTTTCTAGGTTGTGTGTACGTCTTTGTGTGCATATGTGAGTGTGTGTTTTTTCTTCCCCTCTGTTTGTTTGCATTCTCTTTTTTAATTGAAAATGTTGACTCAGGTTGTCTCCATCTGTTAAGTGAGGAGCAGCATGACAGCAAATAATTATGACCTTTGCAGTCTGTCTTCTCCCACACTGCCTTTCTTTTTTTGGAGAGCACTGCTCACAAGAAGAAGAAGAAAAAAAAACTCATGTTGCACTTTCTTTATGAATAAATATATTACCTGAGGATACTTGCTACTGTGCTATCATTTAGAGAATTGACTCAGAATGTGTAAAGACTCATTTCTTTTGCTTCCATTGTCATACCACCACATGTTTTTCTGTAATTCATATTTGCTTCCTTCCTTCAACCTCTTTTTCCATTTCTAGCCACAGGGGTCAAAGATAACGCACACGGCTGACAGTAGTCAACAATAGCTTTTTGGTCATGGCTCACAACGTCCACACTTTGCCTCTAAAGACAAGGGTCGTCAATTTTATTGTTTAAAAGTCATTCTGCCTAACCTCTATGACTCCATTTTCTTTCATTTCTTGACCTAACTACCCGTTCAGTTCTCGCCTCCTTCTCACTCGATGGCTTCAGTGCGTATGTATTCACCACGCAACAGCTCTCTCATTTCCAGTGTTACCTTCATTTTCGTCTCATTCTTCATGGACAGTTCTATTTCTGTAATGGTGCATGGTCAGCTATTATCTCTCTATCACACAATTGTCTGTCTAAGGCATTTGCCCATATACAGATTGAGCGTTTCACCTTCGTGTCACCTAAACTCGCCGTACCAGGAGCATTTGTACCTTTCTGAAATCTTGAACCGAACCAAGGCTTGTAGAGCTAGCACAGCTGGCTAAGCTATACTGCCACCCACCTAAATACCTGTGATTCAATGGGAGGAAGCGTACCCACAGTGGAAATGATAACAGTGGAACTGGTCTAGGCCTATGTAACCAGGGGAGTTCTAGTGTCCCTCCTCTGTCAAAGTAAAAACAGTGAGGTGCTAAACACCTTCCATCCCAGCAGTGGCGGGGGGCTCACAATGCCATTAGAAAAAGTGTGGAGAAACACTTGGAGTGTCAATTCCTCAGGCTGGTTACACTGCAAGGCTCTGTGTGTCCAGGTATGCTATAGTCATGCCAGTAGGACAGAGTGATGGGGGGGTGGGTGCTCTAAGAATTACATATGGAGGATCAAGGGGAACAGGGGATAGAACAGGGAGGGAGGTGAAGGATGTAGTGTGCTACTGTATACGTGGCCTGACACCAAGTATGCTTTTTAACTACTTACTGGCAGGTGTGGTGGCCAAAACACACAATGCTGTAGACACACACATACCCAGTTACATGTAATCACAAAAAGAAAAAGAAAAGTAGACCGGGCCTTGATGGGTTAAATGGCCATGTCCCCCCTGTGTTGAGGGGGAATGTGCTCCTGTGCTGTGAGCGATCGCTTCCTCTCTCAGGGGCTCCAGCATGGGGCCAGACTGGTGGCTGTTAGCTGGAGATGGATGACTTCTCATCCTGCCTCTTCCGACAAGTAGAGTGCACAGGCAGAAAAACAACACAGGAAGCATGAACATGCAGCCAGGAGTAGCATTTTTATAAATACAGTAGAAAATGCACCATACTGTATGACTTTTGTGGAGGAGGGGCACTAAGTGGAAAAACACTATTGCATTAAGTAGTGTCAATACTAAGATGCATTATTATCTAAGAAAGCATGTTCATTTATTTAGAGTTAAGCTAATTGCCACATTACTGTGAATCCTGAAATCCCCCGAAATTTTAACTTTGACAGATGGACAGATACTTATAGAACAGTAAATCGTTTCCTTGCTATGTATACTTAGGCTGGATGATAAATTATACTGTATACAAAGTGTATATGTATATACTGTACATATGTTGTATGTCCCATATTGTATTGTAAATTTCTTTGCTAGAGTAACATTTGAGCTGAGTTCCAACTCATGTGAATTCGATTACAAATCAGCAAAACTTGAAATTAGTAATGATACATTGAAGAATGGCTTCTGGAGTGCAGTTTTTATGAAACGGATAAGAAGTGGTTATGAAGTGTTTATGAGTCCTTGTGAAGCATTACAGAGCAGTTACAATAAAGAGTAACTCCTGTAGTTAGGAAAGGTTAGGATGCATTTATGACATTTCAAAAGCATTTTTTTTTTATGTATGACACTGTAACCCTTTATGAAAGTTTTGGAGATTTTAAAATTGGCACCCCTACTTCTGTGACAATATTTGGTATTTAGGAAGTTTGAAAATTATTATGACTCTCAACAAATTCAGTCACAAAGTACTTACAACATGTTTGGTATTCATTACAAAAGCCATAAACCAAAGTTATGTTGATTCATAATCACTTTTGTGTATGCAGGATCAGGAATTAGAAAACTAGGAAACTGTGCTGAATGTATAGTCATGACACAGCTGGAGTTAAAGAGATAGCAAAGAATTTCTAAATAGGAGAGCTTCCAGTCTCAGAATTTCTGGTCTCATAGGGGCAAGACAATCCAGAATGAATGGGACCCAGAAGCCCAAAAATGTAATCCCTAGAGCATTAAAAAAAGACACAATGTTGCACATTTTTATGTAGTTATTTATTTATTTAATGTCTGTTAAAAGGGGTTGAGATAATAGATCCTGTGTCTAATGAATTCCTCCTACCTATAAATTAGTTTATAAAATGTGCTGATCTTTAACATTGACTTTAAAAGACTGAAAATGTACCCATTTTACTCGGTCCACGTGTGACCACATGAGCTACTGCTCTTCAGCTTTACTCTACGCATTCCAAGAATGGAGGTCACCCTCAAAGCCCGGTACAAAGAGTGGAGTGATCCTGTGGTGTTGACTTTAACATAATGTCCTGCCTCCCCTCCACAGTGTTCAGAGAGTCCCGAACAATGTATCTGAAGTGAAGTTCTCTCAGCAGGTGGAGGTTCAAACGGGTCCCAAACCAGAGGCACCTCGGGAGGGATCGGATGGCTGGTGCCTTTAGGCCTGGCCAAAGTTTGACCTGCACTAAAAAATAGACCTGTTCCAGGCCATTTCTGCTCACCTCCTGCTAAAGCAGCACCAGGGAAAGTGTGCGTCAGTATAGGTATAGCTTTGGGTCTAAATGCTGTGTGTTCACGCGTATTTCGGTGGTGAAAAGGGGCACGTGTATATGCAGCTGAAAACACTGACCAAAACTTGGGTAAACATACAAATGGCAACCTCATGGGTTTCCTTCTTTGAACTCTTGTGACATGCAGCTGAATGTGTCAGTGCATGGACATGTGACCCATATGTGTGAAGCATTCTTGAGGTGAGGTCAAATGTGGGTATATTTATATAGGGCTACATCAAAGTGCAATGTTCAGTTTGTCTTTTACAATTTTAATAAGTGTTTTTTTAAGTTAAGGTTTTTATTATAACCACATAACCTAAACTTTATTAAGGAGGACAGTTTATTGTTTATTTAATCTCTTTTCTTATGTGTCTCTAAACCTAAGTAGACATAAATTTTGTTTTTAGTTAATTAATGAGCCAGTCTTTCTTTTTTACATGTATGTGCCTTACTTTTGCTTTTAGGCATGTTACAGTACAAGAATGATAAAAAAAAAAAGGTAAAACACTGACAGTAGGGACTAGTGCACATCTGAACAGGCGTTGATGGCCACCAACTGATAAGCCCCGCCCTTTGGTCAGTGAGTGATGGGCCAAACTTGACCTTCTCTCTGAATGGCAAGGGGTATGGGGCTGAGGGATTGAAAACATCCTCTTAGAATGATGGCTGTTTCAGGGGTTGCAGACATGGGAAACATGGCCTGCCAGTCACACACACTGTGGTATAAAAAAGAGCCAACAGCGGCATGCCAGATATGTCATCCATGCACCAGACTGACTTTGCAGGCCAAGCTGAGACAGCAGGATACCACTGGTCACTAACTTTACTAGACAGACATGGGGTGTGTTTACAGATAAAATGAAAACATTCTTTTCATACTGCAATGCGATGCACTGTAGCTGCAACAGGCAGCAGCAATTACGACTGTAGATTTTGCTTCATGAATTGGCTTCAGTAGTCAAGAGAAAATCTTCTATTGACAGAAATGCCATAGTCTGGTAACTGACAAAAATGTATACTATATATCCATGTGAATTTACGACTGTAAGAAGAAGACTATATTCATTTTTCTCCACTATGAGAAAAACATAAATATGTCTTTGATCATGTGATTGTTTAATTGTCTCCGAAAACAAAAATGGATTTTTAGCTTGACAGAGTTAAACATTATTATTACATTTTTGTTCTTACATTAGGGTAACCATCCCTTGCTATGTGGGACTGCACAACATTTTTATTTCTTGTACCCCTGTCCCACATCTTGAGACAATGTCCAACGTTTTGACTGGCTCTGCAGGAAATGCACTTTCCTAAGGTCTGGCTTTAACTCAGTGTGTTTAAAGAAAACAGGGAAGACTTTTTATTATAGTCAAGTAAAGATTAGCCTGTCTAATGCTATGCCAATACACTAAAATTACAAATAATCAAACTTTGGAGATTTTAGTGAATACGATCAAAACTACCACAAAGAAAATAAAGCTGCAGTATGTCTATCTATCTATCTATCTATCTATCTATCTATCTATCTATATATATATATATATATATATATATACACACAAATACAGTTGTTATCTCTTTTGCAAGACTTATTTTTAAGTTTTGCAAAGGAGAAAATATGGCATAAATTAAAACAGTATGTGTGTTATATTTGGCTAAACATTGCTAAAATGAACAGACATGGCTCAAAAAAGGTATTTCAGTATATGTATATTGAAACCCTGATGAAACCCAAAGATGATTTATTGTATTTTTTATTGAAAATTTCAGACTGCCTCCCAGCATTGCTAACATGTCCCACATTGTCCCACAACTTTTGCCCCACATTCAGCTTGTTTGAATCTGTTTATCCTAGCTCATGTAGGAAATCATGTGTCATGGCCAGAGCTGCTTTATTAAAGCATTGGGTCTATTAACTTCACACTTATGCAAGACTAAAAATAGAAAAAAAGAAAAGAAAAGTAATTAAACTATTCCAGATGTATGGATTTCTACTGAGGATCCAGTATATGTTCTATTTTGTGATTTTAGGAAGAACATTAAAGAAGAAAGGTAGAGAGACAACAGTAAGTACCTCTGATTGTAATTGACAAAGAGACCTTTTTGGGGATATGGGGGTGGGCTTATGTGGGCTGAATGTTTGATTTGCCACTGATTTGTAGAGTCCCCCAATTTAAATCAGCAACATGAACTCTAAAAGGCATCCAGAGGTGATTTGCTTTTTTTCCCCTTTTTTTCTTTTCCATTTTGGAACAGTGAGGCTGGGGCAGAAAGTGTCATAAGTGACATTTTTTTGGATCTTATATTTAGGTATAATAATTTATATTGCATTTGAAAGGTGTGCTGTGTGGTAAAGTAGTCAATCCACTGCCGATTACTGGCAGTCATACAGTCTAATACCAGTCCAACAGACTCCACCATCCACCTCAAGAAGTCTTTCCACCTTCTCCCCTCAGCTTTCAGGCAATAATGGGGAATTCAATGGCTCAAACAGCAACTGTGCTTGGTGGTGACCTAACAGGCAAGTGACATGTGAATGTGTAATCCAGAATTCCAGTGAGTTCTCTCAGTGTAGAAACAGGTGGAGCAATGCAAGCTGTGCAGTCCAAGTGAAGAAGGAAAGCTATATGTGACTTAGAGACTGGGTTGAGGTTTCCACATATAACGTTAAAGGGACCATCTCTTGATAGTCATGCTTGAGAAATGACATGAGAAAATGATGTGCACCCAGGTGGTCAAATGCTCTTTTTGTCTCTCAGCAGACAACCAGTGCTGCTTTTGTTGCTGTTCATCACTTTGAAGGAGGACCCATGGTGGGTGTTTACGGTTCCTCGCTTCCTCTTGGTTCTGCATGCTTCCATGCTCCCCTCGCCAAACAAGCAGGGGCTTTTGTGGTAGGAGAGGAAGTGAAAACTTGTAAGAGATTATAATATATGGTGTGACTATATGGGGGGCGAGTAATAAACCATAAAACTATACAGCTCAAGCTCCTTGGTGGCCAGATTCTCTCATATTCTACACATTTCTATGAGGACCCCACATCGGCACCCATTTAAACTATACAGTAACAAAAGGAAAAAAAAAACACTTCATTGTATGCCAAGTTACATTATGTATATATATACAGTTGTAATTCTATTGGGTCCACAGGCTAGAACATATTGTTACCAGTCATTAGGCCCAGATTAATACTTGAATACATATACATAAAACCCAACAGAATGATATTGCTCTGAGTTGGCATTCATAAATTGTGGAGATATAGTGTCGCCAGATAGAAGGCATATGGCCATGGTAGGACACTGCTCCTTGTAATTGAACAGCAGAGCAAGCAGTCCATAAAGATGCCAAGACATAGTTAAATATTTATGTAGATGAATGGAGTAATAAATAAATGGTTAAATGAATAATGGCTTTACTAACGTGATTGCAATAGATAAGTCATGTTTTATTCAGCACCTCTAACCCGTTTAGAGAGAAAAGAAGACATTTTTTTTAATGAGTCGTTTGTTTGAAGTGCCTCTCAGTGAGAATGGTATTTTAACAAAGCGAGATTTTAGTGTTAAGCTGAAATAACCGTAAGTCCTTAATAAAATTCAGGTATGCAGGGTTATTCCACAAAGTTGCCTTCAGCAGTTTGTGGTAATATTTCATTCTTTTAAATCAAACGTGGTTTCCAAAGTCACTGAAAAAGGGTTATGTTGTTAAATCTAAGTTAATCGGTAATGGAGTAATACTTTCACTGTTACTGTTCCTCTGTCTTACAAAATCATATCTTCCCTTCATACATAGATAAAAGTGGCCCTGTGCTTTTCTCCTACTGGGGATATTGTATGTCTATGGACTCCCCACCGAGGTTGACCAGATTGCTGTTTAGTCATGCCCTCTACAGGCTAAATCTGGAACTGAGACTACAGTCTTCAGAGATTTTTAAAAAATCGTTATATCGGGATATGAACAGAGACACTGATAATTAAAATAAAATAGTGTGTAATTTTACTTCAGTATAATAAACCTCGTTCCTAAATTGTGAAAAAAATTATTTGTTTTGTTATTTATTCACTTTCATTCAAAGAGCTGAAAGTGGATATTGCTGTTGCTTTTTCACATCCAGAAGCTTTGAGATGCTTTCATGAGTGGACACAAGGGAAAAACTGTCAACAACACTGACACAGATTCCCAGTGTGAAGTCAGGACCACATAAGACATGAAGCTGTCCACAGCATGCCATCAGGATTTCTCTCTTTGTCCTTCAGATTTTTTTCTCCTCTTCCTCTGGATGAAAAACGATGCCATTATACTATTTAATAGCCACAAATGTAGTCATTCATAACCTACCATTGTTGATAATTTTCACCCTGAACAGATCCAGACTAGTTCAGAGTGACATTAAAGTATTAATGTATTTTTATGTTATGGTTTTACACTATTTATTATTTTTATGTAATGGAGACAAAAATTAATCTAGCATATTTAATGATTTATGAATAAAAACGTCTGTACTAAATAATTTCAAACAGATTAGATAAGTTATTTGGCATGTTACTATGTGACTACTACTATGTGACTACCGTGGGACCCTTGGACTCCTTTGACGGCCCACATTTTGAGACACCTCTTTGAAAATGGCTACTGTAAATAAAAATATTTACACAGATGCTAACAAAACCATTAGTAAAAACATACTGTTACTTTCAAATCCAGAAACGAAACTTTTTCAGAGACAAAAGAAAGTTCAAGACAAAGCATAAAACAGCACGATTTCATGATTTGTCTGCAAAAACGGCTTGATATTTTGGTTGTGAAAGTAATTTTCAGGGGACATTGTTTGTGTTCATGTGCTTATTGGTGTGTGTATTCATAAGTGAGAGTATTTGACTGCATATAACCGTGTTTGTGTATTTGTCTAACCTTTGAAGGCACTGCCTTCCCCTGTGCGTCTTTATTGTGGGGCAGCTGAGGCCCTGCCTGTAGCTCTGTCCAGCAAAGAGACTCAGACACCAGCTGCATTCACCGTCACAAACCTCCACTGGCCTTTGATGTCTGCTCTGTTGCCTAGCCCCTGACCACAGCAACACAGTGTATCCACCAGCCATCTTGAGCAAAAAAGACAGAAACACCTCACTCCTATTTACATGTTTTTATTATCTAACGGGAGAGGAGAAGTTGTTTGATATCTGTGGACAAAAAACAAGCTGTTCGGGTCTGGGCACTCTGGGGTGTCGGACTGATTGACTGCATGGGCAAAGTTCCCAGGGTCTGTCTTTGTGTCCGACTGCTTTTCAAACAGCCTCAGGCTTGAGAGAGTTTTGCCTTGGGCAGAAAAATGATAAATTAGAATTACATTTTACCAAATCAGAGTGTCTAGGTTTGGACTAGAAAGGTGCAAGAATGAAATGAGATAGGCTTTTATCATGTGGAATCAAAGTGCAATCATGTTGACGTGAATGCAGTTGTCCTATGAATATGCAAAAGAAGAAACGGGGCTTCCTGCTGCTGTGTTGATGCAATTGATAGAGCGCTATTTGGTTTGCAGTTTACATTTTTGCATATTAGCATTGAGATGCACAACCTAAGACAATGAATTGAGGTATACTTGATGAGGTGTATTTTGCCTACTGAATGAAATTTCCATGAATAACAGCAATTATGTGTTTGTACATGTTTTAATTAGTATAAATGTTATCAGCTGATTTGATGTAGGGTCTATCATGATATGCAATTTAAAGGATACATTAGATTTAAACTTTAAAATGGAACTAAAAAATGCCAGATCAGTATCCACACACTGCTTTCACTGCAGTATATTTTCTAATTCAAGTGCTCAAACTGGGGCATACCAGCCTCCCCCTTTTGTCTCCTTTCTGCAGTTAACTACTCAGAGTATAGACTCTTCTATAGACTCTTCTTTATGACAGCAAGGTGAATACAGAGCTGTCCAGTCAGTGCCTGTGAAGAGTAGATCATATGTGGCAAACATGAAAGATACAATAAAGGAAAAGAAAAAAAGAAGTAAAATAGAAAAAACCAAAATGTATCTTTCCCTTTGTCTTTTATGCTTTCATAGCTGAAGCTTTAAGGACAATGTTTGTTTCATTACCTCTCAAAAAATTCTAAGCAATGACATTTCCATCAAAGGCTAGGCTGCACCACAGACAGATGACACGGCATCCAGTAAACCACCGGATAGTGCCTTTTTTTCACGATCGTTGTTAGCCTTAAAGCCCCTGCGCAAGCAGCTCACAAATACCTAATGGTCTTGATCATAAATATCAGTACTGCAAAGGTTATAGTTAGATAGATATGTCCCTATGCTCCATTTAGTTGCATAGCAGACACTTTTGACTGATGCTGCTTTCAAATAGCTAAAATCACATTGATGGAGGAGGCTTTAAGCTAAATAACAAGTAGGTTACTCTCAGAGTAATCTTAATGCAAGTGAAATATCTGCTCTTGTGTAAAGGTTATCTCAATATAACTTCTACATTGTTTTCTCAAATCTCAGCAACATTCTCAGTTAAACTAATGGAAGACCTTGCCACTTTACAATAGCATGACTTAGAGGCAGAGCAGTGAACTTAGAAAACAGTCTGCATCAACATATAACCTTCACTAAGAATGTGCAGTTTTCTCTCTTCTGTAGTGGGAACACCTGAGACAGAGCAGAAGGGCTATTTAAGTTTTGACTAATAGTTTACTTGACTGAATTATAATCACATGATAATATCTATTGACCATCATTGATTTGCTATTAGAGGACTAGTTTAACCTTGATTTATAGTAGCAGACCTGTCGAGTTCAAGGCCATAAAGGGATCATTGACAAGCAACAATAGCCCTTAGTAACATGCCCCTAAGGTCCCCTTCAGCAGCAGATCAATACCTGACCTCTATAACCATTATTTACCGGCAATAGCTTTTCAGCTTTTTCTAGAAATGATGTACAGTATCTGTCTGAGGGGGGAAGAGATACATTGTTCTTAACCTTGTGCTAATAGGCTTTTTCTGTGACTGATGTATAGAAGTAAGAAGAAATCTAAAATGAAAATGTAACATATTACCTGAAAAGAACCCTAGAATAAACTTTCTCTCATTATATGGAAAATGTTAGGAATTGCTGATTGTTTTAACTCAGTGTATATGTTATATTATGACTATATAATCGTCACTGCAAACAACACAATTTCTTTGCTGAAGAAGTAGAAGCTAAACAACAACGCACCAGATGATATTATTACTCTTTCCTAAAAATGTACATCTTGGGATGTAGTTTCTAGAGAGTGAAAATGTAACATATGTGATCATTGCTACTAATTTGTGGGCCTTTTTCTAAATAAACTACAAAGAAAAGATTTTTTGTACTGATAAAACACAAAAGTGCAAAGTTGTGGTTCACTGATGCGTAAATAATTTTTGTGTCACTTCACTCCAAAAAACAGTCCACTATGCTAAATCTGGCTTTCTAAACACAGGTAATGCAGTAATTGCTAGCAGGATAAATGGAATTGTAGCAAATTAAGATGAAGACTATCACCAAAGCTGTCCTTTAATAATAGTGGAGATGTCTGTGCAGTGGGTTTACATTCATGCCATAATATCGAAGTCAGTAGTGTGCTCTTGGTAATAAAGGCAACAGTGGCTCCCCATTAAGTAGGACCTTGGGGGACAGAGTATCTCTCACTGAGTGACCTTTATTATGAACAGAGCCAATGGGTCATTGGATGTGACACATATGTATTAGGCTGATTAGGAGCACAGCCTTGACCGGGATCTGCAGGTGTCTAGCAGCACGACACCAGCAGCCTTTCTATGTCCGAATTAAGAGTAAATAGTGAAGGTATGTGACCTTTTTAGTTAGGAAAGAACTTGCCTTTACAAGCTATCACATCCGAAGAAAAGCAAATGTACTCTGTAGTGTTTCTTTATGACAAAGAGTGAAATGTCTGTTTTTCATTAGTTACTCTGAAAAAAGGCGATAATGCTGTTTAGAATGCACTTTTATCTACAATGCAAACTTCCAGCTTTCCTTAAAGGTTATAGTGCATGATTACATGTCTGGATGCAGTGTGTGTCTGTCGGTCAACAGAATCCACTCAGACAGGTGATGTGGGTGAGTAATCCATTAGAAGGATACAGAATCCCTTCCTCAGCAGTGCACAGTTTGAGTGCACTCAGCAAGACCTTGATGGGCCCCAGAGCCAAGGCCTGTCAAGCCAGGAGGCAGAGTGATGGAGAGCCCCCACCATGGTGCACTGGACCCTGGCTTTCACCCACGCACTGCCACTGAGGCCGCACACTCAGGGGCCTATGGTCGCTGCAACACAATCCAGATGTACTCTACTATGTGTGCAGGTATGCATGCTTTGGGTGTATGTGCACATGTTCTTCTCACTAAAAATATGGGTGTGTGCCAACAAAGGGTCAATGTAGATTGAGATATTTCCTGCCAGTCTCCTGTCTGTCTGTCTCAAGGGCTTGGAATATTTCCATTATTGAAGAAAAATTCACTCATATCCCTCAACCTTGTCAACCAATGACATGTAGTCCCAGAGGACACTGGGCTTTAACTCTGAGGGACATTAATGAAAAGGCTACCAGCTCCCTGAGGAAACACTGCACCACATAGAGCTGTGCATGATAATGGCCAAGAGAGACTAAAAACAGAGGTGTTACTTATATTAAAAGTAAACATTTTTGAAGTTGGTGTTGATCTGGCACAAAAACTATGAAATATATTGCTATATTTCATAAATACTCCTGATAAAGTGTTGGGCAGGCTGCTGTGAAGATTTTGTCTATCTAGACAGAATTTTGACAGAAAACCAATGCCTTTCCTGTGGTGATTGTGGTTGTTTTCACATCATTAATGATTAAATATAGAAGTTTGTTATAGTTATCTTTCTTAGTGGGCTTTCCTGGCTTTATACACTTACAGATACATGCAAATATGTCCATATATATTTATATATATTTCTGTTTGGTTGTTTAGTTATGGAATTATGTCAAATTTGCAATACATCAACACCACAGTGAGCATAATGCAGTTTAATCTTAAATCAACTCGTACACGAGTTATTAAAGCAAGAACCAACTTCTCTAATTGGCGCAATGATTAAAAAAATGCATGTGAGATTTCTTCTCAACCAGCTGCAGTGAATAAAGACATTCTGTGTTGTTATGAAACTGAATCAATAATGTAGGGCACTGCTGTGTCTTTATTGCCTATCTGGGGAGCTACCGGTTCATTAAAAAAAAAAAAAAAAAAAAAAAATAAAATAAAAA
>VUQH01038037.1:0-18552 GCA_015106775.1 Etroplus canarensis | reverse complement strand
AAAATTGTTAAATAAAAAAAAAAAAAAAAAAAAAAAAATATATATATATATATATATATATATATATGCGATTTGCTTGGCAAAAGGTTTGGGTTATTGAAAAGTCTTCTGTAAATATTCCTCTTAATTTATTGAAACATACATCTGTAATAATGATGCATTGAAGAGTAAAAGTAGGAAGTGATTCGTAGTTGCTGACACACTGCAAATCACAGAATTGTCTGCATCAAATTGCAGCATCAAAATTTCATAAACTGTACAAAAACTGTACACTTATCAAAGCATGATTTTTAAAAATATTTTGACATTTCTTAAAAAAAACCTACCCATAAATACATTTGCACCCTTACACCATGTCATGATGTGCATTTATGAGTGTTTTCTGATATGGGTTGGAAGGGGTGTGCATGTGTGTGAACCCTGCCAGCCTGAAAATCAGTTTGGGCTGTGAAATCCCTGTCAGTGCCCAGGGCTTAGGCATTCTGATCTGCTTGGGAAAGCTGCTACACTAATATATGGCATTAAGCTGGAACGGTCACATTGTCTCACTGTAAATGTTCTATTCATTTTTCATACTTCTTTGTGCAGCAATTTGGTGTGTGAATACCTGCATATCTTTGGATTGAAATATAGTAATAAAAATAAGCTGTGAAAAGAACTAAATTTATGCTTACTTTACAAAGATAACCTAAAATAGCTTGAATTAAATTATGATACCCCTTGGAAGTAGTGATAAATATGGATTGTAGTGACATTTCAAGCAGCCTGTTGTCTTCAATTAGTACCGCAGGAGGCTTCTATCAAATATATTAGTCATTATCTTATTTAAATGGATAAAAGCACCCATTGTGTTTTGGCATCACTGTGCTCAACAAACTGAACATAGGCAAGTGAAAGAACATGACTGTCTGAGGAGACAAGCAAGAAAATAATTACAAAGCATGTCCAGGGTTAAGGCCACCGAACCATCTCGAAGGATCTTGGAGTTCCTGTGACCACAGCTGGAAATATTATTAGACAGGATAGCTTGAATGGTGGGAAAAGAACCAAGAAA
The DNA here is from genome assembly GCA_015106775.1 of Etroplus canarensis. Lineage (NCBI taxonomy): Eukaryota > Metazoa > Chordata > Actinopteri > Cichliformes > Cichlidae > Etroplus > Etroplus canarensis. The sequence goes on along the minus strand of VUQH01038037.1, from coordinate 17,498 downwards.
ACTTCAAAATAGATACATGCTGACAAACTGACAGTATCCAGTTGCACCATTTGTCGCTTTCCAAAAGAAAGTGGGCTCCATGGAAGACCCTACTTTTGAAAGAGAAATATAACAAAAGTACAGTTGGAATTGGCTAACGTGCCTGTTGACAAGCAATACTTCTGGGAGAGTGTCCTTTGGACAGATGAAATTAATTAAAACAGAGAAGTCATATAAGCTCTATGTTCACAAACCAAAAAGGAAGCTTTCAAAGACAATAACATGATCCCCACTGTGAAGCACGGAGGAGGCTCAGTGCTATGAGTCTGCTTGTTGCATCTGGCACAGGCTGCCTGGAATCTGTTTGAGGTCCAATGAAATCAAAAGATAATTAAGGCATTCTGGAGCAAACCATAGTGGCCTGACTGCAATGAAAATGTCAGGGAGTTCTATCTCAGTTGCAGCTCATGGCCCTTTCAAGAGTATAATGATTCGAAACATACCTCAACAGTGGACAAGAAACAAAACATTAGGCTATTCTGATCTTAATCCAACTGGAGATTAATGGAAAGAAAGAAATCTTAGAGTCAGGAAACTGAAACAGTTTAGCTGAGAAGAGCCAAACTACAAGTTATGTGAATTTTCTTAAATGGGGTGTGCAATAGTGTTTTTGTTCATGGCATCTTTATCTGTAGTATTGTTTAAAAAATGTTTCACTTGAAATCAAAAGGAAAATGTCAGTTTAGTTAAAATATGGAACAGAAAATGCTGAATGTCAGTTACTTTTGCCAGTCTCAGCTCATATCAGGAAAAAAAAGGTTTTTTAATCATTTTTAATTAGAGGGGAAGCAATAATCTGACCACATTTGTAAGCCCCCACTTGTTAACATTTGGTTATGTATACAGATAAAAAATTATTAAAAATCCTTTCATATTTATGTTTTGGGTTATTTTAGAAGAAGCACATCAGAGATGCAAATGACACGAAAATGCTGCCTCTTACTTTTTACATTGGCAAGCAGTGGTACCTCTAGTCTACCAAGTCCAACACCTAAGTTAATGTTCTGGTAATTATATGACTGTCTTAACATCATAAAACATAAAAAAAGCATCACTTCTAATTTCCTCTTGCACTGAAATTGTTTGAAGATGTGTTTTCCTTGTGTTTAGCTTCTCTCTGGACTTTCTGTCTCATCACAAGCATTGCCAAAATACTTCACTGTGCCTTTAAACCTTTTGGGCTTTAAACCCACATATCCACATATTGTACATTTTACCATATTGAATATTTCACTATCAAATATTTGTACAGCTGCATACTGATGGTTGCATAAGTTAACCAGCTACCATCAAAATATCATTAACAGTAATTGAAACTCTCTGCGGATCTCTGCCCTCTAGGTGTTAGGACCGTCAGAGTTGGTTATGTAAAGGGAAACGTGATGACAGTAGATGATATGTGTGTTTATGTGTGTATGTGTGTGTGCGAGTGTGTGTGAAAGGTGAGTGTTGGTGGTAGCTCGGACAGTTCGCGGCTCAGCAGGGACATTGGCACTCCGGCTGGGTAGGTAATGATATCAGATGCCACGCTCAACAACAACAGGTGCCTTGGCGCTGCCACCTTCTACCTCCACGCTGTGTCAATGACATCAACACCAACTCACTGGTTAATTATAGATCACCAATCCCCTGCTCTTCACTGTTCAGCAATGACAGGAGGATGGGGAGATGTTCTGCTGGAGCAGGATGACAAGGTTTTTTCCCCGCTATCAGATCTTCAGAATTATTCTCACAATTTCCTGCATAGATGAAAATTGTGCATGAGTTATGGTTGGTTTGACTGATTTTGGGAGGTGGTAAATGGTATTAACTGATGCCATAGCCTGCTCAACATTTATGGCTATCCATAAACTGTCACTGGTGAAGCAAACTCAAATGGGCTGTGAATGTGCTACTTTTTTCTTATTAATAATAAGCAATAAATGTGATATCGCAGTCTCACTCACATTTTGGATATACCTAGATCATGAAGGGTATTCTAGAAGCAGACTACTAAAATGTGATTTTTTTCTCAGTCACCGCTTTCAGCTAATTTTTTCATGAAGGGCATATGCTTTTTGTTGTCTTGTACCTCATATGCTCAGAAGCCCTTGTGACTAATTCAGTAGAAGTGCTCAGCTCCAGGGTGGAGATTGGGAGCAGATTTAGGTGGAGCATTTGGATGACCATATGGAACTCTTTGTGGCGCCAAGAGACCATGCAGCTTGGAAACCTGATCACCATCTCCCTGGTGACAGCTGGAGCCTTTACACCATCAGAACATTTGTAGACTTCTAATTTGTCATAACCACCTCCTGTGGCAAAGAAATATGCTGCAAAAATTAGGTAAGCAAAGTTTGGAATTTCTGGGACAGAGCAAGATTTCGGGAGCTTGGCCAAGGAAGAAAGCGGGGTGAGGGTTAAGAGATGGAGAAAATTTGCAGCATGTGCATGAGTGTATGTGGGAATCTTCTCTTATGCTTACATAATTCCCTCTCTCTTGTTAACTGAGAACCCAGAGATCTCGGTTTAAATTATGAATGTGTTTTCGCTGCACGATAAAAGAAGAACTTACTGTCATATCCCTGTTATTCTCACAGTTCACGCAGAGGTCAGTGTTGGAATGAAATGGGGTGTCCTTGCTCCTGTCCGGTCGTAATTTCACAAGCACACGTATGAGTGTGTTTCTGTGTCTGTGTTTGCAGGTCATGCACATGTACCTCATACACATAGTGGTTGTCAGTCAAACACAAACTCTCTCTCCCTGAAGTCCCTAAAGAGGGTGAGCTGCTGGTTATTGTAGCTTGTCAGTAAACATATCCCATTAATATTTCATGGAACTCTGTGTGTGTGTGTGTGTGTGGGTGTGTGTGTGTGTGTGTGTGTGCATGTGTGTGTGTGTGCTGTTCCTTTTTCAGTTTTCCCTCAGTGTACCTTGTCGTTTCTCCCCGTTTGTCTGAATGAACTGTGTACCTTATGCTCATCAACCAGAAAATCCTCCCCCTCCCTCGTCCATTCTCCATCTCCAGTGTGTAAAGTGTTTTCTGCCTGAAGGCACAATTCTCTTGTCATTGTTGTACACTCAGAGCCTTGTTGTAGTGTGATGTAATTGTTTTGCTCTGAGACCTTACACATTGCAAACTGAAAACAAAGGATAGTTTCATGATCTGTGCCGCTTTAAACCCTTTAAAGTCACAGCTAGAGTGCTTAAGGCATTATTGTTTAGCTAACAAATTAATGACTCTCTAACAAAGGCTCACACTAACAGAACAGTAATTGCCTGAATACAACTCCCATATCTGCGGTCAAATTGGTGTTATGGGCCTGTAACGCCGACGTGAAACTGAGACTCAAATTCTCATTGCACTTAGAAGAGCACTGGGAAAGGCTTGTAGGCTAGCATTTTCTAGTGGGAAATAGCCTGAGTGTTTTTTTTTTTCATTGCACAGTAGTAATGCTCTCTAATGCTGATGGTTGACTCTCGGCAGGCAGTCCCACAATTCTCAGGTGGGTCTTTCTAAAGCACTAGCTGAATTAAGTGGATATGGCTGCGAGATTTTTAAAGTGCGTCACAGCATACAGACTGCTGGTCTACCGTGACATTAGTTGGTTGTTAAGTGTTCTTTAGCGGATTACAGCAGGCTTTGGCATGTTTCTGACAAAGCAGAATGGGGCTATCAAATCCAGTTGGCCTGATTGTGGACTGAGAGGTGATAGATTCTGTTTCTGTTAATTTGGTTCAAGCTGGCACCTCTGGGAGAACAGCAGATAGAGAACTGTCCAAGAGGGCTTTGGGGATGGTTTTAAAAACAATAGATGGGAATCCAGGCATTAGAAACTATAAAATGGAAACTGAGTGTTTGGGTTTGGTGCACAGTGAGTGAAATGGAAACTGTTGCACACATAGAGCCCTAAGGCTCACTATCATATATCTGTAAGGTACAGTTTGCCAAGACAAAACAGCTGTATTTGTGACAGTGACTACAGTATAGGATATGCTAATCAAAAGCTATCCCTAACATAATGTTCCCTCATATAAGCCTTTTAGATATTTCTAAAATATAGCAGATATTTTTGTACCTTTTTTAAGCTGTAGAATGCATTCTTATTTTTGTCTAATTTTGCTGCATGGGATGATTACTAAAACACCTCTGAATCTAATTGGAGATTTAAAAACAAAATTTGTTCTCAATAAAAAAAAAGGTGAAACAGCCACTTATCTTTGGTGAGTCATTTCCTGACCAAAAAAAAAAAAAAAAATCTCATTTGTTCCATGTTAGAAGCCAGGTACAAAAGTCAGGGTGTGAGCAGAAGAATAAAGGGAAAGAAAAGGACTGGCTTTAGAAATGCTTGGCTTCAGTGGAAAGCTAACCGGACTGTAACTTAGATGTAGTTTGGAGAGTGAGCGAGAAATAGGGAGAGAGAGAGAGAGAGAGAGAGAGAGAGAGAGAGAGAGAGAAAGAGGGGGCTATGGATTTTAATCCGTCAGTCGATAAAGGTCAGTGCTCGAAAGGGCTTTATTCCTCAGCTCCACATCAAAGTGTAAATCCGCTGATTGCAGGCCCTGAATGGAGAGACAACAAGGCTCCATTTGTGGTCTGTTTCTATGGCTCAGTGTGTGTAAGACCCCGCGTGCGCAGACCCATAATACAGGGGGTTTCTATCAGGGGCCCCCTAGATCAATGGGCTGCATGACCTTTGTATTGTGCTGCCAGTTTGGCCCGTGATGTCATGCCATCTATCCGGTGCTCCACTTAAAGGGGGGAAAGAAAAGCAAGGCAAAGTCCCACACCTTCCTCCCACTGAGCCACAGAAAAGACAGCATGAAAGGCATCATCTGCAAATGTATCCACCTGAAACAGGATTTATTCCCCTCAAAACACACCTTCACAGATTAGGGTTCTTTCTGGGAAGTGTGTAGGTGTTCTGAGTGACATGTCTGCTGTTTAAATTCTGACTGTTACAATGACAGTTGTAGGTTATTGCTCAGTCACTACATGAATGCATGTTTGCTGATGCTAACAAAAGTCTTGTTGGCTGATTCAGATAGCCCATCTCTTCTGGAGTGGTGTTCAGCATTGATCTATGGTAACTGAAATTAAACATGGTGCAGCAGAGACTCTGGGCCAAGAGAAAAGAGAAGCCCTCTCATTGTTCCCAAGTGAAAGGTCCTCTTTATAGTGAGGAGAGACGATGGCAGCTGGTAGGTTCTTCCCTCTATAGAAGATAGAGCACTTTCACAGAGTTGTGGAGTGCATTTGAATGGAAATCTAAAGAGGTAGGCGTGAACCATTTGTTTTGCTATGTTTGTGTTTGCTGTCAACATGTCTGTCTGTGTTGTGGGGCGGCCCCTTTTTACTGAACAAAGTGGCTAACCCCCCCAAGACACACACAAACATGACCCCCACCAACTCTGCATCTCCCCCAAACCTAGACATAATCACAGGGGAGGAAGAGTTGCCCCAAAAGAGAGTGCAGGAGCAAACTTTGTGGGCAGCTTTGTCATGGTGACAGATGTTGTAATTGCCAACTGATAGATCACTTGTCAAGGACGTCATTAGGACTTTGGTGGCTGGGCCCATTGGAAGAAGAGAAGCAGTTAAAGGAACAACTGGGAAAAGGCGGAGCTAGCACAGACGGGAATGGATACAGACCAGGTCACATATATTAGCCTTTTGACTGCAGCCATGGAGATTAATAATGTGATTGGCCACGCATTAGAGGAGACACCATTGAGAATAAAAGACTCTCTACTCCTGCCTTCTTGTGATGGCATGAAAAGTTTAAAGGATGGTGTGTATAAACAAAACAAACCCACTATGGTTCTATCTATAAAGCACTATATGGCACACTAGCATTGTGCTGAAAGTAACAGGCTTTGGGTGATAAATGACATGCACATGTACATGCTCCCACACATCCTGAACACTTCATAATTCTGTGATGTGATCAAATAAACAAAATGTTTTAAAGAGATTATCTCTGCATCTCCAAAGCCAAACAGTGTTACCTCATTGTAAAAGATACCGGGGCCCTCCATAAGAGCATGATGAGGTTTCTGAGGGGCCCAATCCAGAGAGCAGCTTTATTCTCTTGTGGCACATACAAGGTCATTTAAGCAACTGTCCCCATGTTCTACAAAGTGTCACTCTATACCAAAGTAAATTGTCAGTTTGTTTATACTTGCCATTTGATTGTGTAAGGCACCCCCCAATGCACACACACACACACCCACACACACAAATGCATACACCAAAAGCTCCCCAGAGGTCAATTAGGACAGACAAGGGGCTTTCAAACAAAGGGTGCTAGTGGCCCAGAGCAGCCAAGGGAACCACATAATTAACAGTTATAAAGTACTTTACTCTGTTAATTTAATTAGTTAATCCTTTTATCAGCGATGCTTTGTTGAAGAGAGTCATTACAGGGCTCCTCTTCCAGTGTAAGGGCTGAATGGCTGGTAATAGAGCTACACAACTGATCTGATCTCCAATGGCCACAAAGACACTCAGGGGGCTGAGAATTGAGGTCTGTGGACTTCATCAAGAAAATGCTGCCATATGTTTTTTTTCTCATTACTCTTGGTAAGGTGGTGCTTTAGTGGTATAACATATCAGTGTTTGAAATTATTTGGTTATTGTGCTTTTGATTGTAGAAAGACTCAACAAGAAAAGAGACAGAACTGTCGCAGATCTATTATATTTCATCATTCAAGTTTCTAATCTCTAATTAAATGGGGATTTCTGAAGTGAAATGATCATTTTCACGTGTCTCCTTGTCCTTTTTTGGAATAAAAGTCCTTTCCTCCCAAAACCCATATCTGTCTTTGCACTCAGGAAATTATTTAAATGAGCAGAGCTTGCAATTGCATTTATTTTACAGCACCAACTGAAGTGGCAACAATAACGGGCATGTAATTCTACAAGATGTAGCTGCATGCAGTGTCACCTCTTTGCAGATGCAGCATCTTTGAACATCAAATCTTTTTTGAAAATGTTTTAATAATCAGTTCCACTGTCCCCTGTTGGGCATTGAGCTGGGCATTTTGGGTTTGGATGCAGCTAGAAAGGTGCCCTCTGGCCCTTGCCTTCCTGTACTCACCAAAGACATTTAACTTGCACCTGAGGATGGAAACACAGAAAGTTTAACTGCATACTACACCTTAAATTATGATGTAGGAAAAAAAATTATCAACTGACTCTGTGTGTGCCGTCATACCTATTCCATATTAAAGTGGAACACAAGGTCCTGCTGTTTGCTACAAGCCTTACAGTCACAGCATAACACCATTACAAATGCATGTGCTTGTCTGAGGATAGACTTCATAGCAACTATTCTAGCACACACTTTGTAACACTTTCATGTTTGTTATCTTACAATATATTAATAAAACATAAGCAGTAAATGAGTGCTGAAATGAGCAACTGTTTATTTCTGATGCACTTTTGGAACAGTTAAATTATTAATAGAAACACATACTGCACCTAAATCTATCCAAAGGGTGCATTTGTTCAGTTTCTGTATCAAGAGTGTCTGTAATTGCTTGATGATCTTTAATTGTAGAAGACCAAAGTCAAGAAAATTGGAAGTTACAATCAAACAAATGTCTTAATGTGACCAGATGGCTGATTCTTTTCTTGTGTGCAAAAAAAGCATATGTCTGATTGCAATCATTCTGAAACTATCAGAGTTTCATTAGGGCGAGTAGGAAAATCATGATGATGCAGATGCAAAAACACCTGTTAGTTACCGTGTTAGTGTTAATCTGGACAATGCACCTCTTCCAGACATATCAAGACAAAGTCTGGAGACATGTCATTCTTACACTGTAAGAGAACACTGTGGAGAATTAGCCCCTGGTTAATTAGCTGCACCTGCTGGAGCATTTCCCAGTGCCTGTCAGCTCTGTATCCTCTGCTTAAAAAACTTGATGAATATCCCCTGAAGACAAAAAAAAAAAATCTATTTGTTTCCTTCAGCTAATTTCCCCTTTTGTTATTGTTAGTGTATAGTTTAAATAATACACAAAGACATGAACAAAAGCACTAACAAGATAGTTCTACATTTTAAAAAAGTTACTGCACAGCTATGTACCTTCACCTGCTCCCTTGTATTCTTGCCAAGGGGTTGCCACAGCAGATTAATCTGCAATGGTAATTTTGGCAGAGGTTTTACATCAGATGCCCTTCCTGACGCAACCCTCAATGGTGAGAGGGGCTTGTGACCCCACCTGGAATCAAACCAGGAGCCTTTTGCTCATGAGGTGAATGTGTAAACCCCTACATTACAGGGGACACTGCACACTTGAATGACATAAATCTTTAAAACCTGAATGTTTTATGTTCACTTTGTGGGAAAATAATGTTCAGTCTGATGTACATACAAGTAAGATTGCTACTAAATGATGAAATCATTTTAAAAGTGCTTGTACTTTAACTGTCAATGCTGCTGTGAGAGTGGTACAACTTTGACAATGAAAATAAATAAATAATAAATAAATGATTTGGGGGCTTTAGCCTATCCTAGCTACCATGGGGTTAGAGGGAGAACACACCCTGGCCAGGTTGCCAGTCTATCACAGAGATAACATGGAGAGACAGACAGCCATTCATGCTCACAGTCACACCTATGACTGTTAGAATCTCCAATTAACCTAACCCCACACATGCTTTTAGACTGTGGGAGGAAACTGGAATACATGGAGAGAGCTCACGCAGGCACATGAGAACATGCAAACTCCACACAAAGGGGCCCCAGCTGGCAGGTAGATTCGAACCCAGGACCTTCTTGCTGTGAGGCAAAGTTGCTGACCACCATGCTGTCCATGATGGCCTGAAGCTAATATATATATCGAATTTAAACACATTAAAAAACAAACAAAAAAAAAGTTGGGAGAGGGGCAACAAAAGACTGAAGTTTTGTAATACCAAAAGAAAGACATTACCTGGTGGGCCATCTCACAGTTAATCACTTGGGCAGTAACATGATGGTTTAAAGAAGCAAGAGGAGTCTTTCTAGGGTAAATGTGGGAAAGTGTTCCCTACTTTATGAAAACCTACATGTTTTAACAGTTTACACATATAATTTTTGAACACAAAGAATCCCCCAAAATTTTGGCTATTCATCATAAGACTCAGAGAACACTGTGAAATCTATGTACCTAAAGGACAAGAGGAAACAAACAAAACAAAATCCAGAACCAGAAATGCTGTCCATTTTCTGGGCCCACACTCATTTACAATAACATGGACAGAGGTTCATTTGAAAACTATCCGCTGGTGTGAGCATTCAGATTTTTGGAAATTGTGTATGCCACATCCTCTTAAAGCGGTAAGAAAATGGACTTTTGATAGCACACAGTTAAAAAGCCAGCATGTGAGAAAGTTCCTAGAGTATTAATGCACATGGTATGAGTATCTTTAATAGATCTGCGATTAACACTAAACAGCATATAAAGATTTTGGAGGAACAAGTGTTGCTGCCAACATAGTGTCTTAAAGAAAGCCTTGCTTATTTCAACAAGACAATTTCAAACCATATTCTGCATGTGTTGTAAAAGAACTAAAAGAGTTTGGGTGCTACAGTGCCTGCAATTTAGACCTGTCATCAGCTGATAACATTTGGTCCAAATTTTAATATGTCAAGGAGGCCCCAGATTGTTGAACTGCTGAAATCTCATACCAAAGAAGAATGGGAAAACGTTTTCACTTTAAAAAACTGCAGCAATTGCTCTCCTCAGCTAAAAAATGCTTACAGCGTGATGTTTAAAGAAGAGGTAATACAACACAGTGGTAACTTATCCCTTGCATAAATTTACTGAAATATATTGCTGGTTTAAAATTCAAAATGAGCACACATGTTTCATAAAACAATATATTTTTAGTATCAAAACTTTCTCTGTTTTCGGTTAAAATATGCGTTCATTAATCTGTTTATCACTGCATTCTGTCTTTATGTACACAATTTTTTGAAAAAGAGGTTTGTACATTATACTAAGAATTTTGTATTTTTACTTAAGACTTTAGTTGCAGGAGTATTACTTCTACTTTCTATTTCAACTTTTAACTAGTAAGACAGCTGATATTTCTTCCCTATCTGAATTTCAATGTATAGTAAATCGATTTTTCCAAAATAAGAATTGTACTAGGCAAATTAAAACTATAGTCCATATAACTATAGGCTATGCGATTAAGTTTACAAACTCCCCCAACTGTTAAAAAAATTGCTCCTTTATAATTTCTGGCAGTCTTTGATGGGGATTTGTGCCCAAATGAAAATGCATTCGAAATGAGCAGCCCTCTGTGGCCCCCACAGTGTGCAAAGATGGCATACAGCAATAATCTTAAAAAAATGTAATTAAACACAGATAAGATTAATACAATCAGGGAGAGATGATTGAAAGATGCTGTTGTTGTGTAGGAGGGTGGTCAGGCCCCCGGGCCCCTGGGCCCCAAAACGAGGCGGCTAGCTGTGGGGAAGGGGGCCCTTCGCACTGGGATTAGCTTAGCCAGGTGGGGGAGCTTCGTGGTTGGAGCATTTAAATTAGCGGTGAGATGACAACCCCCATTAGGAGGGATTAAAGGCCTGCTGGCAGGCAGAAATGCAATGGCACTGGCAGGGGCATCCGTCACACAAAACCCAAGGCGATGTGGCACAAGTCAGTCACTGACAGCCACTGTCATTCTCCTCATTACAACTGCACATGACAGTGTAAAGCAATTTCATAAAATTTACTCAAGCTTGTCAATGAATTGCTTTTATACTGTAACTGTTTGTTCAAAATAGCACAGGTGGTTTCCATGAAGCATTTTAGCACAAAGGTGACATCAAGCCAGAGTTTTGTTCTTACTATGCAGTCTCAACTTGCCTCTTAGTTTTGTTCTGAAAACACATTTTATGTTCTGGTTTTTATTTAATGTTTTCAGCAGTCCTTTTCCTGGTTTCAGTTCAAATGTGGAAACTACAGTAGCCCAACTATGCAGGCTCTCTTAAATTAAATTCAGTAGGCCAGCATCCAGGTTGAGGGGTACATGCACAGAAGCCCAATCATCATGAAGGTCCCTGTAGCGAATCTGTCTGTAGGTGGGATTGCACTAACGTCAAAAAGCTGCAAGAGGAATTACTGGCTTACTGCCACCTGACAACGGCACTTTTTTGTTCCTGATGCATTCCTGAGTTCCCAAGGCACAGGAAAACAAAACAAAAACCAGCAATCCGATTAAAACAATCTCCTTGTGTGTTGATTAGCATATATTTACATGAGAATGGCGCTCTGTGATCAAACAGTGGTAGGTGAGTGCAGCGCCCTATGTGGTGTTATGGCCCCTCAGAAGGAAGCCAGCAATGCTCGCCACGAGCGGAGAATCTTCCCTGCCTACACTGTATCCAGACTGTTTTGGCCTGTTCTGCTCATCGTAAATGTGTCATCTCTCCTACGGCAGATTACAAACAAGAACTTTTAAAGCCCACCACCTGCTGAACTAAGAACTGGGATCAGTATAGAATGAGAGGATCATATCTCTATGCAAACAAACTGATGACAAGTTACATATAGACACAATAACAGCTGAGGATGAAAACAGGAACATCAAGCAGTGAAGCAGTGTAATTTAACAATTTAAAGTCTCTTGTATAATGAACATACAAACATTAATGTTATGTTCTTACCTTAACAGTGAGGTAAGGGCTGCAAAACAAAAACTGACAGGCACTGCAAGGGTGGCAGTAACAGTTGAGCTGGTGTAGGGGGAAAAAGAAGATGATAAAAAAAGAGAACTGTAGACAGACAACTTCAGATGTCACAGTTTGGTATTTCTACCAAGCTCTAGGGAGAAAGGCTAGCCTAGAGCCATTGCAGTGTATGAGACAAATGAAGTGAGAGCGTTCAAGATCCTGTGCCAACCTGGGCCTTCTCTCTTCCCCTTCTCTCTTCCCGCCTTACAGTGTTCTGAGCTCTCCAGTGGCAACAGGAAATCAAATAATTAGCAGGAGGGAAATGAAAGGTCCTTCTTTGCCCTCTGGCTCTTGTAAGCATGTTATAACCATTTGGAAAATGCTGCTGTCATCATGCAAAGCTCTGTGTCCAACTGTATCTGTCATGCTGTTAAACAATACATCCTGACCAAAAAGAAAAAAAAAAAAAACAGTTCTGACATAAGTGATCTATGTTAGGAGTGAATAAAATGTTTATTTGTTGATACTTGGGGTAAAGTGAATTTCAAAAATAACATCCTGATGTTAGAAGACAAATTTAATAAATTTCATATTTACTATGCAGAAACAAAATAATGAATTGAATATGCACAATTCCCATTTTGCACAATTTGGCAAAAATAATAAAAATGTGAAAAGGGAGATAAGAAAGCACCGCCGCTGTTATTTGTAAAAAAAAATACACATCATTCAATTTGACATCAAAATAATGTTTTAAATTTTCTTGAAATCACACACCCCAGAGTAGTAAAGTAGAATTGAAATAATTACAGAGCATATCTTTTGAAAATGGGCTAGTTTAAGTGACTTCTAATGCACACAAATTTATTTTGGATGAACGACATAGAGCAGCAAAAATAATGACTATGACCCTAAAAGTGAAAGTAGTTTGTGACTTAACCTAAATTGTTTATTGTACTTTTACTTACCCAACTGGGTATTAAGGCTACATTTAGAGCTACATGTAGTAGCTTTAAAGAGTAAAACAACAACATGACTCGCCCCATATTGCGATAGAGTTCAGTGTGCTCTCTAAGTGGAATTCTTAACTATGGGACCCCTTCACAGCAAGGAGTTTCTGTTTACATAAAAGAGCCAACCAAGGTCTGGGACATTGCACTCGGGACTGGGGCATCCCAGTCCTCTGTCTAAGTGGAATGGAGAAAACATGGATGTTAATGTAGAAGTAGAAAACAAGGAACACGTGTTTTCTTCAAGAGATGAAAGTTTCCACGCTGGCTTGTTTTGAGTGAAGTAAATGTGGGAGGATGAGCTGGGGATGATGTTTTTATTTAGTTTTCATATAGAGCTGCCTTTATTGCTTATTTTCACATAGCTTTGTTTTTTCTTATTGCTTCTTGCCTCTTTTTCCTTTAAATAGTCTGCTTTATATTTTTACAGAATGCTGTGACATTTATAAATATTGAAAACATATCTAGTTAATGTGTAAAAGAAAGGAGAAAATGACACAAGTTATAAGTGCAATATTATGGATCACCAGTTAAGTTCATATTGACGTAAGTAAGTATGAGTTGTAAGAAAGCTTGTGTAACTAAATACTTTGCGAGAGAAAAAATATGTAAACAATTCTATAGAACTACACAGTGATTGTTCACAGGATCAATATCTTTTACTCTAAGTGGACATGTAACCTATTTAGCAAACTTTTTTCATTTTATAGCAAATCATCCTTGTGCCGTGACATGCCATGCATTGTATAGATTAAATGGAAATTACTACAATGAGGGTGGTAACAGTTTCGAATAACTTCACAATTTTATGTAAGAAATGTATCATTAGTTTGTCTCAATACATAAAAGCTATTTGGTTTTCATTTGAAATTAAAATTTAAATCTCAAACTTTTCATTGCAAATTTAAAATTAAGGTGCATTAGTGGAAAAACTGTTTGAATAATAGCTATAACAGAGAAGCTAATGGATATTGGCACCATATCTTTAAAGTATTGACCTGAAAAAAGGGATTAAAGGGTGTATGTCCAGAAAAAAGGGTTGAAATACATACAACCTTTTTCTTTTTATAAAAAGGCTTTTAAAAGATGTTATTGAAGTGCATTGACTAGTCCTGGATGAAAAGTGCTGACCTTACATGTCCTCCTGCAAAAATGACTCAGTGTTATTTATTCAAAGGACATAGAGTATAACTTTAAGCTTAGGAAGGATACACTGTAAAATCCTAGTGTTAACATTCAACCTTAAAATATAATCACAGTTCTGTAAACCATATAATTTGGAGGTTAGATGGTTACAATTATTGGAATGCAAAATTATGACCTTTAATTCAAATTTGAAGATGTAATCCTATTAAATCAAAAAACAAATGTAAAATTTAAAGCTGTTTTTATGCAGCATTGCCTGTGACTGACAGTTTTCTTTTTTTAAACAAATTATTTTCCTCTCTGCATAGACTTGTTTCTGTATCTCCTCATATGAAACTGAGTGCACTTATTCCATAGAGCCCCTGGAGTCCAATGTTGGCTTGACCTGTCCACATTTTCCCCAGCCTGTCTCTGTGCTCCCAACATCCCTCTAAGTAGTGCTTTACACTAGGGCACCCTCTGAGACTATGGGGGCCACTTTGATAGAGATGGATGCGCTGGTACTCTACTGCCCTCCAATGGCAGCTGCTACACACACACACACACACACACACACACACACACACACACACACACATGCTCTGTACCACTTTACTCCACTCTGCTTGCCAGTGCTGGGCACTTAGCACTCAGTACTGAGAGGATGGACTGGAGACCAGGAGACTGACCAAAGCGAGGCCAAAGGAGAAGGGCCTCCAACACAGGAAAACTAGTTCAAGCAGATGATGCCATGCAGGAGAAGCATGTAATGGAAGGCTGTGAACAGGTGTAAAGAAGCATGCTTCCATGATTGATGCTAAGCCCTGCCACTGCTTCCTCCTGCATTCACAACTGGTGATTGTTATGGTTTAGAAAGCAATACGGTACGCTTTATTAATTTTGTATGCTTCTGCTCTTTACTTGTATTTCTACAAAAACAGCTACGCAAACACACACGTATACACTGTATATTTCCATGCAACTACACACTGACATACGCACAACACAAGAAAGCATACACACAGCCACATATAGTTCATAGAGATAAATGTACACAGTGTTCTGAGGCCCAGATGGCTTAGTCACAATGGCGGTGCAGGGCAGCCTTTGATGGGTATGAGTGATTGATTTCAGGCTTGACTGGCTCTGATAGAGTCACCTCAGGAGGCGCCTGGCAACCACAGGCCCACGCCAGAGCCTTTCGGCAAGAAACAAGATGGAGCTGAAATTCGCTGGATGCCCAGCAGCTTCATTCCCGTCCCCATAGAAGTCCAATACATTCTGGATACTTACAACCACTGGAATTGGATAGATTTTGGAACTGTCTTCAGCTTTCAATTGCAAAGCAGTTTACAGTAGAGTAATTGGTCATTCAATATGCCACAGCATGGTACCTTCAACACAAAACATTTTTTAAGTATTTCTTATTCTGATTTTTAAAACTTTTTTCTGCTTCATACTTTGAAAAGCGTAAAGTCAACTGTGAAGTCGTGATTGACTATCAAATCCAGAGATAATGTACAATTTGAGTTATAAAGTCCTCGCAAAAATAAATCTAGTTTATTTTATATCCATATGGCTTTCCCTTTGTTACTTTATGCTCTGTTGAAATGCTGTAATTTGCGCTGCATGAAGATATTGAGCGATAGCTGTAATGGAATATGACTGTCATCTTGGGGTGACATTTTCAGCACTGCCACTGTGCTGCGACTGACTCCACTGAGCTCACTGGGCAGGAGGGCACCGTGTTCACGAAGACATATTTGCCCCGGAGTCATCTCAGTTACCCGCTACAGTATGACATGATTCGACAATCAATTAACCGTCCCCTTGCTAAACAAGACCACTTGATTAGAGTCAGTCCATGACACCAATAGCAAAAGATTTTCCTCTGCTGTCAGACATGTAAGGGTGAAATGGGAAGATCTGACTTAGAAAGTACAAATATAAAATCTATTAGAGTTGTGTTGGCATATTAGCTGCTAAGCCATAATAGTTCCTCAGTGGTTGTATTTTCACTTCAATAAATGATCTCCTTTATTTTGATTTACTTTAAGTCTAAAAACATTTTCACCAGTGCAATTTTAAACAAATATAACACCTGAAAGTGATTATTCTTTCCTTTAAGCTGTCCAATGCACTCATTTTTATTAAATGATATAAATGCTTTGAAAAATGCTGGAGACTATGGTAAGTCTCATCAAAGGTGTCTGAAAGGAATACACACAACATAACAAAAACAGCACATACAAGTGAAAAATCTCATTTGCAATTATGTTTGTATTTCTAATCACACCACCTAATTGCTTTAACCAAATGAATCACACTCTGATTCACCATGGCAATGCTATGGTAATAATTACTACTGTGATGACACTAACATCAGGCAGGTAGACTTTACCTCATTTGAATAATTAACATCTGAAGACACAAAGCCTTTTCTCCTTTTGCCTCTTTTTTCAGTCATCCTCCATTTCTGCCAATAATTGTGAGTTTATTAAGGAAGGGGATTGATGAGGCCTATGCATAATTTCCCAATTAATTTTACACATTTGTAAAATTGCATCTTCAAACAACATGTCACATTTATTTAGGATTAAAGTTTAATGTGTCTTGTTGCTTATGACTAAGAAATTAATTTGTATAAATATATCCCCCAGCTATTCTGCAAAGATATAAATCATTGGTTGGTTTATAGGGAAAATATTGTGCAGCTTCACCCACATTCACATATTAATGAAGAATATTTTAGAAATATCAGTAGACATGGATGAAATTTTGATGACTTTTTTAAAGCAGAGGTGCAGCAAGGCCTGTAAGAAGACATTTAAATCTCAATGACTAGTACATATTTTTTTAAAAATCACATTCAAAATTTTGATTTTTCTGGTAAACACTTATAAAAGAAACAAAGCTTAATTAATATTTGCCATAAATAATACAGTGAACAAATAGGTTGAAGAATCCTTTTCAAAACACATTAATATCCGAACATTATTTTGGCTGAGACATACTGTCTAAACTCTGACACACAGGAAAACAGAAGAGGGGTATCATTGCCACTCATGCAGTCCTAGCTCCAAACACATATATCTAACTGGAGACAGAGGGGCGGGCAGAGAGGTGAGAGAGAGGGCAGGGCAGCTCTGCCCACCTGGGGAGTTTGGCATGTGCCCTCCCTGGGCCTCCTGCAGACCTGGGGTCAAAGTAAATAAAGGGGCGATGTGGACCGCCTCCAACAACCCCCTTACCAACCCCTTTTCCGCCCTTCATCCCACACCCCAGTAACAGGAATCGTTCTCTTTATCCAGTGACCACGCCCTTCTGAAGCTATCCATACCTATGCTGCCATACTTTTTTTTTTAAATTCTCAAACTCTATGTCCAGAGATGAGGCCACAGTCTGTTCTCAACAGTTTGTGACAGTCTAACACTGAAAAACAGCAGAGTGGTTGCAATAGATGGACTCTGGCGGGGCAGAAACAACTATTATCCAAGTGTGTAAATATTGACAATTGCTAACACACATCCCTAAAATATGCACACACAGGACAGGCATATCTATCTATCTATCTATCTATCTATCTATCTATCTATCTATCTATCTATATGTGTGTGTGTGTGTGTGTGTGTGTGTGTGTGTGTGTGTGTGTGTGTGTGTGAAAAGTATAAA
>VUQH01038035.1:15078-40330 GCA_015106775.1 Etroplus canarensis | reverse complement strand
CTTAGTTCAAGTGAAGGGAACTCTTAATGCTTCAGCTTACCAAGACATTTTGGACAATTCTATGCTTCCAACTTTGTGGGAACAGTTTGGGGAAGGTCCTTTTCTGTTCAAGCATGACTGTGCCTCAGTGCACAAATCAAGGTCCATAAAGGCATGGGTTGGATGAGTTTGGTGTGGAAAAACTTGACTGGCCCACACAGAGCCCTGACCTCAACCTCACTGAACACCTTTGAAAGGAACTAGAACAGAGCCTGAAAAGGATGCTATAAACTCTTCTGTAGGTGTATTGTGTAGGTGGCCCAATACTTTTGCCCATACTGTGCAGGAGTTAAAATTACCATTTGCCCCCGACTTTGTATTTGCAAGAATCCTCCAAAAATTTCGGGATCCACATCCAGTTTGATTTCAAAAGGCAATCACGCTTAAACAGAGCCAACACCCACCTCCGGTAAAATTTTCAGGCAAATTGTTCATTTTTCTTTCTGAGTAAACCCAAAACCAAAACAAACTAATCACAGAGGTAAGAGAAAAAGGTAAGTATAGATTAAAATCCATAATTGATTAATAAAAAATTGTGAATAATTTACACTATACTCAAAATTTTTTTTTTTACAGATTCTAACATCAGAAAGTGATCAGATTCAGAAAAAAACTGCCTGATAATAAATCAGAAAATTCATTATTAATTCATTGCTGAGAGAAAATTTTCTGTTTACCAGCTGGTGGTTGCTGAAAGTACTGATCTGATTTTGAAACAGGTAAGATATAGCAACGCCAAAGTGATAAAATAAAGTAGTGTGAGAACAACTTCCGCAGCAGTGCACCTAAATTTAATTTCAGATTCCGGGATTGCTGTGACAATGGAGATATTTAGAGCCTTTCTATTTAATTCCTAAAGTCATAAAACAGTTGGCTGATTGCTGAACATCTTTTTTTTTATCCCAACACTACCTCTGAGCTCTGCAGAAATCCCATGATCCTCATCACTCCATCAGGCCAAGCTGCGGCCCTCGGAGTAATGAAGGCTGACAGCAGCTGCTGCTGCAGGGAACATGTGAGAGAGACAGGGGCTGTACTTAGACTATTGTGACAAGAAGATGGTATTATTACCAAAAAGAGACTCAGTGTGGGCTTTGAGTCTAATTTCAGTTAAGTATCCCTACAGGTAGCAGCTCCACTCCCAAGCCTGGGTTCTTGTTTTGAGTCTAGAATAACACACTTGTAGCAAGAGGGGCAGAGAGGACAAAAACTGGTTTTACCCTGGCTCCACAAGCCTCTTATTTAACCAATGAATGCTGTCTATTTATATCCACAGAAAATACAGTCACACTCACATAAAGCATCAGAGGCACTCTTTCTCCTTTCTGTGGAGAACACAGGACAGCTTTGTGCAGCCCCAGGGTTTTTCTCTGTTCCTTATTGCATGTTGCCAAGGTCTTGCTCTCACAAGCTAAGACCAAGGATAAAGATGTGTGCTTTTTCTCTTGTACTGGAATGAAAACCAGGCTGGGCTTCTCGGGAGAAAGGGAAACTGTATTCCACTGTGCATGGCATGGTTTTCCTTCTTAGTAAATTCTTGCTCAACAGTCCCCAAGTTAACAAGAAAGACTTCCTTCAGACATAATAGCCTCTTTAATAAAGTGATAAAACACACAGGCACTAGCTTAAAGATAACAGAACAGGTTCCACAATATTTCTACAAGCTATAACCACACTGTCAAAACTTTCTCTCTTAGAAATTCCAGCCAACTTTCCAGCCAAATAATTTACATTACATCCAAGAGAGGTTTTTCCACATTATGCGCACTATGCACATGCTAAACATGAAGCAGATTAACAGAAAAGCTCCCACCTTCTATATATTTAGGTAATCCTTCAAGCTCTCAAGTAATTTTTTCTGCATTCTACTACAACCCATTTTCAAAAGAAGTTGGGATGAAAAACAGAATTCAGTGATTTAAAAAAACTTCAACATTTCATTTGTTCTCTTTGCATTTAAATGTGATACAGTATGCTATTTTTCTCACTCTCTCCAAAGGCAGTTTTCAAACCCATGGTCCATTTCTACTGGTCTTTACTGAGACCAATACAAATGGACTGCAGGGCCAAGCTGTCCATTTACTGCAGTTACAGCCGTAAGTGTTATGAAGGGAAGAACTCTTTTCAAGCACAGTGTTGTTTTGAACTGCAAAACTGATTGCTGTGCTCCCACGCAGCTAAGAGATCCAGGATATTAGTAAAAGCAAAACAGCTCTTGGGTTCAAAAACTTGAGACTGCTGAAAACAAACCAGATGTGAAAAGCCTCCAGCTTTGTTTTGATATCACACGCTGTTCATTTACCTTGAAGACGAACATCTCCCTTCTCAATATGGCCAGGGTGTTGAAGCCTCCGTTGCAGATATTGGGTTTATCATTGGGGTGCGATGGTCTGTCCCCTGAGGGGAGCCTCGGGGGTCGCGTCTGCCTGTCTGGTTTACGGGGGTCTGAAGGAGGATGGGAGCAAGGAGGGGGTGCCGTTGGCAAAGCTTTGGTGGGCTGGGGGAGCTTATCAGGCGGCCCTGCAGGAAGTCAGAGAAATACATCTTATATGTATCTGCATGTTGGTTTGCATGTAAATAAGCTTTTATGACAAACTTTAAGTGGTGCAGTGAGTTAATAAAAAAACGTTCCAAACAACCTTAAACATAAAACAAGAATCAGTACACACACAGTATACACTACACACACTATATACAAATATGAAAAAATGAAAAAAGGCACTTAACACTTTGCTCATTTATACTACATTAACTAAAGCTAAGTGGCACACTGATCTTGCAGAAGAACCAAATGTTCAAGCTAAGTTTAACGTTGTCACTTGTAACTGAAACTACAATGGCAAAAGGAAAAAAAAAATTTTAAGAAGTGATGAAGCCTGCCAACAAGGATTAAAAAAAGACATGAGAGATAAAGGAGTCAACAGATAAACAAGATGAGGTCATGTGGAAATCAGTGGGTAGACTTTAATGCTGCCAAGTTTAGAGATTCAGCTTAGCAAAGCATAATATTATATGTTAAGGAGGATAAAACCAGGAATAAAAAGCATAGGAATAATGTAAAAAAATCTTAGTGAGACTGGGTGTAAAAACGCAGATAGTGTAATAAGAAAAAATAAAATCTCCACTCAAAAGTTGGCTAACAGACACCTGGGTTTCATTTCACATTCATGAATTACTTTACATGAAAGAGAAAGCATGATGCGTGCACAGGAGAAACAGTTAGAGGAGCGAGGTGGGGCTAATAACAAGTGGGCTGTGTGCATGAATAATGGAGCACATAACGATGCATGATTAACACACTCTGTAACTGTAAGGATATGAATTGCCATGGGCCGAGAGGGGCCAAGAGATACAGGAACAGATGACTGTGACAAGACGAGCGTGTCAGACAGCACTCTCCCACACCATAATCAGATAAAGTGCTTCGAATGGTCTTCCATTCCTTCAGCGGAGTTCCACAGACTTGTAGAATCATTGCCAAGGCACACTGAAGCTGTCCTGGCAGCGTCTAGTGACCACTTAGACACTTGATGTTGGTTTTTTCTTTAATGCGTCATCCGTCTGTACTTGACAAACCAGACAATTGTAGGATTAAGCCATCACCCAGTCCCCAAAACTGATCAGCGGGTCTACACGAGAGTGATTCCATTCACTGACTGAAGTTAATCCCCTGAAATACATCCCAGATTAGTTGAGTCAAAGTACTCTGCAGTTATGTAAGCATGGGGAGATTCACAGTCAGATGGACGTGTAAACAAACAGGCAAATGTGTACTCACTGCTACATGATGGTAAACCCATGACAAGAAAAATTAAACAAGAGTTCTGGCAGATTTGGCCTCTCTTAGTCTTCCTGTGATTTTAGCATCTGATCATTAATTTACTTCTCAGTGAGCTGGAGATCTTCAGGTGGAGCACATGCTACACCAGTGCTGCGGTGACCGTATAGACCAATCAGCTGATTTTATTCATTAATGCACTTGAAATCATTGAGCAAGGGATCTAATCAGTGAACTCAGCTAGAGTGGTGAGTGAATATTGTGCAAATTCACAGATTCATGGACAATAATGGAACCCAGGTGAAAACCATTAATGTTGACTAAGTGTACAACAGAGTCTGAAGAGCCTGTCTGAGTGTCTATCATAAGCCAGAACAACCATATAACCACAAAATTCATTCACAAACTACTGCTGATTTAGATGGACATGTATTATATATAGTGTGTAGTCCACTTAAAGGGCCATTTGATGAATTGATATGCCTACAGGTCATGTCAGGTTTGTGTTGAGTTGCATCATGGGGACTATAGTCCAATATATATCCAAACTAGCAGGGGTGCAACAAATTTACACAAACGTATGTTGCAATTCCCCCAACTTCCCCATCCTCCACCTCTCGTGCTGCCACCACCATAGAGCTCTCATTACTACTACTGAAGGCACCAACAGGACGAGAAGTGATATGAGCGCAGCAGCTCTGAGCGTGAATGTAAACACAGACTCAGGAGAAGGATTATGTGACAGAGAAACATCAGTGGGATTATGTGGCAGCCATGGCGGAGAAAGACAGGATAGTTTTATTGCCGTAGCTAACTCCAGGGACACCACTGGTATGTTTAACTACACAGATACAGATGTGTAACTTGTGAAATTCAGTTGTTAACTTGCATATGTAGGGATATGATAATCTGCAGTGTACTCCTGTTGCTTCTGTTAATTAGCAATGTGAAGCTGTTAATGCTTCGCTAAAGCAGAAAATGTTTAAACAGCATAATAATAATAATAATAATAATAATAATAATAATAATAATAATAATGATAATGAAGTTAAATAAAGGTGAGTGACCATGCTTCTGGTAAAAAAAAAAAACAAAAAAAAAACAAATTTAAAAAATGCAGGACACGTAAGTCTCTGCTGCTTTAACTTTTAATTTAATCAGGCTCTTGTAAGGCAGCCAGCTTTCTGAAAGTTTAAGGCATCACTATCATCAAAGCCTCTTTATCGATTTCTTTTTGGACAATTAGATGTCATTTTTTTCTAGTCAAGTCTTAAACTATATGCTCTAGACCAACTTTTTGATTTATTCTTATTGATGGATCAATTTCAGGGCTTGAGTTGAATTTTGATACAATTATAGCTGCATGATCTGAATAACTTAAGCTGTTTTTTTCTTTCCTCCCATCACTAATAACTGTAATGTCAGTGTTGTTTTGATTCTGCAGCTTGTGTAATCAGGAAGTAGGCTATTCTCTTTGAAAGGGTGGGAAGTCATGTTCAAAGCTCGGTAAAAAAACCCCAACTGATTTGTCCAAGACGAATCAGTTATACGACAGGAATTCCACTTCTACATATTTGAACTTGATCTGTATTTCATTATCTTTAGTTCCAAGTTCCCAAACTTTTCATTCATTTTAAGTCAATAAATGTCTAATGCAGTTTACAGTAGTTTTATTCATAAGAAATCATTATGTGTAAAAGAAGTATAAATGATCTGATGAATGAATGTAACCAGCAGGCATTCTGTCCATACAGTTCTATGACCTAAGCACTGAGGTAAACAGAAACAGCAAATCTACGTGTCCAAAAAGACAGTCATATCCAGGACGATGGCCATAGTTACTGACCCACCCTACCATAGCTGAAGACATTATTTTTCCATAAATAATACCCAATGGTGGCATTTATTAATAAATGCCAGAGGGGCACACATAAACACTCCTTTTATAAAAATTACAATCAAGACCGATACTCTTAGCAATTCTTGTGAAAATGGAAAAATATCGACCTTGACCTTAAACACAGTTTGGGTGAAGACCCACTTAGTGAACATGGTATGTAAGTTTGACTAAATCCTGACCAATACTGTATGAGGAGTAGTGATTCTTGTGAACTGTGGATGGACAGACGGATGCTTCAACATGACACTAGCTAATCAGTCCCTAAGGCAGATAAGCTAAACCAGCTCCCCCATCATTTAGAATGGACAGAATATGTGTGCAGTGTGTAAGTTAGGGAAAGAAAACGATAAATTTTCTTGTAGGCTGTACTGCATAAACTCATGAGAATTAAAACTTACCAACTTATCAAGGAGGCTCAAACAGTCATTTCCAAGAAAACAGTCCTGGTTCTTGACTCGCCCTACCCAATGATGGCATTTATGTATAAATGGCAGGAAGGCTCATTTTATGAAGACCCATTAGGAGATCACTGCGTACAAGTTTGAATATATTCTGGCCAATATTGTAGGAGGAGTGGGGATTATTGTGGACAGCTGGACGATGTAGGCTTGCCATGGCATTAGCTCACTGGTCACTGATGAGCAAAAAAAAAAAAAGCTCAAGCTCTTTAGTTCTCACGTGCTAATCCACAGCTGTAATGGCTGACTGTTCACTCACACTTCATTCACATCTCTCTCCCTTCACGTGAACCCAGACACACTTTTTCCTACTTAACCTTAAGTCCATCACCTCGTAGTTGATGTAAGCTGTGTACCTCCCACCTTTGTCCCTATTTAGTTTCACATCTAGCATCAGTGTTGCCACGAGGAAGAAAAGGAGGCCAATTACTGCAGGAGCGGTGGGGGTTGGGGGGTGGGTGAAGCTGACAGCGGAGCTGCCATCACTCGTCCTGCCCTTCAACTCTCCGTACAACAGAGAGGAGAGGTAGGGAGGGGCAGTGGAGAGGAATAAAACACAAGAGGGATGAAGAGAGATTTGATCGCCTGCCCAGGTCTGTCACTCCCAGAGGGACGTGCCCTGACCATGTAAGCAGATGGCAGGTTCTTTGTGTGCGTGTTTGTGCATGTAGCCATTCGTGTGACAGACCAGAGTCATCTCAGCAAAGTGCGACTGGTGTACAGCGTCGACAGCTGTAAGGGACAATGCTGTCATTTACCACCAAGTTGTTTTCTAACTTACACGTCAGGCTGAAGTTGAGACGACAATGTCAGATAACATATTTGAACACTCAGGCTTCCTCCTCCACAAACCAGCCTCATTCGACATTTAAAAATGTCTAGATTGACAAGAAACACTGATTTTGGAACTCTAATCTACTAATTCAGCTCTGAGTGGGGGAAAAAAAAAATATGCGGGTGCTTCTATAAATCCTTTACCGTCAAATTGAATTTCACACTTCCGCCCCAGAGCTATATCAGCTTTGTGAGAAGACAAAGCACTGTGCAATCAGTGCCTGTCAACTCCAAATGTGTGTCAATGAGCGATGTGTGCTGTAGTTGCTCTGACGATGAAGTCTAATCATAAATTTAAGTCCTAATCTTACAACTGTGCCTTATCTATAATTCTGTGTTATAGCTGTACAATACAGAGTTCAAGCTGAGAGAAACCTAGGTAGCACGACTGATTTTAGACGTGTCAGCCTTTAAACCTTTATAGCAATGCTCCATACCGTTACAAAAAGCATCAGCAGTGTGACACACATGTTTTATTGATAGCTTTGATTAACACAGTGTCCCACAGGGCCAAAAAATGCCTAATAGAAGCAGAGTAAAGAGAAGCGTCCACTGTGGAAGTAGTTAACCTGATTTAACCACTGCTACAGCGGATGGCAATCTGACTTTGAATTTGAATCCCAAAGGACATGCTTCACTTCAAAATGAGAGACTGCATTGAGTTACTGAACCTATTAAAACAGAGGCTAGTTGCCATGTGACGTCATATGGATTAACTTCAAATGAATAGCTGCTATCAATGGACATGCTCACGGAGTGAAGTAAACTCCAGCACCAAACTCCCAATAAAGTCCTGCAATAAATACAAGACAGCAAAAATGAGCTTCCACCAAAGGGTGGCTGGGCTCTCCTTTAAAGACAGGGTGAGGGGTTTGGTCATTCAGGAGGGGTTCAGAGTAGAGCTAATACTCCACCACATTAAAAGGAGACAGTCCAAGTAGTTCAAGCATCTGACTATGATGCCTCCTGGGTGCCTCCTAGCTGAGGTGTCCAACTGAAAGGAGGCCTCAGGGTAGACCCAGGACATGCTGGGGAGCGCGAGTCTCTTGGCTGGCTTGGGAAAGCCTTGATGTGTCCCTGGAGGTGCTGGAGAAGGTGGCTGGGAAGAGGAAAAGGAAGGTCCTGGCACCTCTGCTTAGACTACTGATTTTGTCCTTGCTTAAAAATCTTTTCATGGTCTGTAACTATTTGTACACCTAAACATTTAAACCCCATCCCAATATATTTGCTCCTCTGACACTAGGCAGCTGTCCATTTCCCTCTCTACAGCATCTTCTCTTATGACGTGTTTAAACTCCACCATTTCTGACAGGCATCTGGTCTTACCCACTTTCTTTTGACCGCCTGACTTCATTTGTTTAATATTTGAACCTCATACCCATAACATTTGCCACATTGGGTTTCTTGAAAGCTGCTTTTATGAATTATTGTCAAGGGATTATACATTTTTTGGAGGGAAATATTTTAGGACAGCCGAAGGCTAACATAGAGGTATTTATTGCAGATTATCAGCTGTGTTGGGCAATCAACTTTTACTCAAGCTCTTAAAAGCTCCACTAACAGCTTGCAGACTGTCTTTAGACAGGTTGTCTATTGTGGATTTACTGTTCTGCAAGCCAGGTAGGCTAGAGAGCTAATGTAACTGCCAACAGCTAGTATGTTGGCTTCTTTGTATATTAGCTATAGTTTGCAGATTAACTATTTGAGTCATGAAGTTTCTAAAATCACACATTTCACAATAAGAGACTGAAAAATTCCGCTCCGTGACTCTGTGGAGGGTCTGTTTACCAATCATTTTCATACATTTAAATGATACAAGGAGGCCTTACCATAAATCTTCTGGATGCCCAGCAGGTCATCCATGGGCAGTTTGAAGTTGTCTGTGTCCATGTACTGGTAAAAAGGAGCCATGATGGCTGTGGGGTCATTGGAATGTTCGAGGCCCAGTGCGTGACCGAGCTCATGGACAGCTACCAGAAACAAGTCGTTACCTAGAAACACAAAGACAGAAGGAAGAAGAGAGTAGTTCTGTCAGTAGTCCTGGAAATTTGCTTGTAGCATTTGATATCTCTCACAAACAAACAAAGATGAATAAAAAAATCATGGTGAGCCTCGGGTTATTATTTCATCACCCTGCAGTTTTTCACGTTGCACCTGTTCTAGCTGGCAGTGCCAGAATAGTAATCTCAAAATAAACCCAAGGTGAGAAAGTTTTATACATGCCGATTTAAATAAGCAGCAGCCTTATGTGTTAGCTTGAGGTTAGATAGTACAACAGTCCCCAAACATAGGGACAAAAGTATTGGGCCACCTACACATAACATCTACAGGAGCTTTTATGACATTCCACTCCAAAGTATCTCCCCGAGTGTCACCACTAAAGGTATATGCCCAAAAAACCCAAACCTCTCCATGAATGCTAACCTGACCCCACTTGACGTGAAGTGAAGTTAGATGCTATGGTCCCATGGTCATTTTTTTAATGCATATTTTGATGATTAAGAATGAACATATGCAGCAGCAAAGTTGATTCCATACTGACAACAGCAGGCGGTAATGGCGACAGGAACTTGCATGATCCTGTGATCAATTTGGTGTTTGTTTCATGCAGACCACGTAAATAGATATACCTAAAAATGTAGAAAATCTGACAGAAAACGCTATCCGGTGGCATATCTGTATTTTCGAAGTGGCCAAAAATCCGATCAGTTCCAGATCTCATTGTCTATCATTGTGCCAAAACTCAAAAACCTGCATCAAATAGTTTTTGCATTATTGCGCTTGAATGAAGGATTTGAAGTGGCAGTGGCAGCTGTGCTGGCATGACATTACCATGAAAGTGTATGATCCCTTGATCAACTGGGTTTTTGTTTCATGCACATCGAATAGTTACAGAGATATGGCTAAAATGTGCATTTTTTTAAGAACTTCAGCAGACAGCAATAGTGGCAGACATGACATGGGGTCACCATGAAAGTATGATCAATTTGGTTTTCATTTTGTGCAGGGTGGACAAATTGTCAGAGATATGGCTAAAAGTGTGAAAAAGACAATAAAATAAGATTACAAAAATCACCACCTAGTGGCCAATCTGTATTTTTAATACGGCTGTCAGTTTCAGATTTCATGGAGGTCTATAACTGTGGCAAAATTTTAAATCCTGCATTAAATAATTTTTGCACTACTGCAATGGCACGAAGGATTTGGTCTGTCAAGCCGTGACTTGCTGTGGTTCCTAAAGGCTTCCATTTTGCAAGAACACTAATTAAAGTTGATCCTGGAATATGTAGGAGGGCAGAAATTTCCCTGGCTGACTTGTTGCAACCATAGTGCCATGCTCAAATTCAGTGAGCTCTTTAAAACAACCCATTTGTTCACAAATGACTGTATACACCTGTGACAATGGGACTGAAAGAAACCCCTGAATTCAATGATTAAGAGGTGTGGCCCAAGACTGTTGTCCATTTAGTGTATACATTTCCATGCACACACACACATATATATACTGACCATTTGCAGATCTAATGAGTGAATTTCAGACAGAAACAAAGGCCTGTACACATACTCTATACATACACATTTCTGTTCACAGGGCACATACTATAATTAGGCTCGAGCCGCGGTAAGCCGATGACTACACTGGGTTGACCTTTTGACTCAGAAACCCTCTGTGGCTAACAGCCAAGCCCAATCCCAACTGTATTAATGTTGATGTATTTGGGATTTAAAGCCGCCCCTCTGTGTCCTATTCGAGTTCCTCAACTTACGTCACAGGCAACCAAAACAATAACAAAATCCAGTCCTTATCATTTTTCCCTCTGATGTTTTGCCAAGATTTGGAATCTGACCCATATAGAAGCTCATCATCACACAATTAGGGTTACACTGCTACGACTTCTATTATTTATAAAGGCTGTCTGTGGGAACCTATTAACCTGATTCCAATGAGACATGTTATGCTGAAATGTGTGAGTCTTGAAACTCAAAGACAAGCTTTTTTCTTATCACACACAAAGCTTTATGATTTTTTTTTTCAATAAAATACAACAAGACGTCTCAGACAAAGGTAAACTGGGATTTATAATTGTCAAAAATTAAAAAAGGATTCTATTTTTTTCTTTCTGCTGTCCCAACTGCCATCTCCCTTCAGTTTTACCTTCCTCTTTTTTCTTATCACAACAAGATTCAACAGAAATGGAAAAGAGCATCACTTATTCATTGGCATTCCTACTAAAGTGAGGCACTTATCTGCTGCAAATCTGTCACATGAATAACGCATCAGCAGATAGAGACTGAGATTTAGATCACTTCATAGCAGGTACACTGTGATACTTAAGAATTTACAGACAAGGCTACAACAGAGAAATGGCTTAATTGGGACCTCATGAATGATATTTGACTGTATAAATGTCAACGAGTCTTTATAGGCTTGATGGAAAGCGCTTTACCACATGAGACTGTTAATATCCAGGTTTTCGCTGAAACAGCTTCGGGTTTCAGTCCAAGCTTTCCAATGAAAATAGATGGCTTGTAAAAGTTGGAGAAGTGCAGAAATTGAGGCAAAATTTATGCAAGCTTGTAATATTGAACAAGTGTCTGGAGATGTGGTTTATAGCAAATAAAGAGAGGCAGTGAAAAAGAAAGAAGATAAAGAGGAGGGAGATACAGCTCACTGATTCAGGAATTACTTGTGGAGGAAATGGGGCGAGGCGGCTCTGCAGCTGAAGACCCCCATTCGGGCAGTGGAAGGAGAATGGTAAAAGTGCTCAATGAAGTTCAAAACAAGAAATATACTTCTCAAATAAATTTTGTGACAGGAGTGACAGAGAAAATATCCAGTGAGCGGTAGCTCTGTGGGAGAAAATCCCTTGTCGGTGCCAGAGGTCAGAGGAGAATGTCCATATAGTTTCAAACTCACTGAAAGGCAACATGAACTCAAATAACCACAACCAAGGTATGCAAAAGAGTATCTCTGAAGGCACAACACGTTGGACCTTGAAGCAGATGAGCTACAGCTGATGAAGGCCATGTAGCTGAAATATTAGCATGTTTGTCGATGCGGCCGTAATAAATTGGAAAAGTAAACTGAGGCTACAATTCACACACACTCACCAAGATCAGGAAAGAGAGGACTGGAAAAATGTTTCCTGGTCTGATGAGTGTCGGTTTCTGCTGAAACATTCAGATGGTAGGGTCAGAATTTGGTATAAACAACATGAAAGCATGGATCCATCCTGGTTTGCAACAGGATGCTGTTGATGGTGGTGCAATGGTGTGGAGGATACTTTTTTTTGGCACAATTTGGGTCTCTTAGTACCAACTGAGCATTGTTTAAACACAACAGCCTACCTGAGTATTATTGTTGACCATGTCCATCCCTTTACGACCACAGTGTACCCATCTTCTGATGGCTGCTACTATGAGGGTAACGTCATGTTACAAAGCTCAAATCAACTCTAAATGGTTTCTTGAACTTTGTTCCCTTCTTGTCAAGACTTGAGAGATCAATTTAATAAAAATAAAAATGATCTATTCTGATTACCTACAGTTAGAGTTAGGATTGTCACCGGTAATGACTTAGAGCTCAGACGGTTAAAGGGATTTATCTGTAAATACATCACCACTGCAACACAACACTACAGATGCTCAGGTCATGAGGTATGCTAGTTAAGTGAAGAACTGTCTTTTTCTGACTCCGTCTCGTTCCATTGCTCAATCTTGAGTCAGCCTTCCAGCCTCTTGGGTCCCTCTGAGGTCAGCGTTGTCACTTTGTTTCGGCTGCTTATGTAAGTCACGTTGCGTTAGACAGGGATGTCCTGTCGGCCCCAAGGCCACAAACAAAGCCGAGGCAGATTGTACCGCCTGTCTAATTATCAGCTGGAAGGTATACAGATCTTAAACGAGAAAATGGTGAAGTGTGGAAAGAGACGGGTAGGGTATGAGGCGGATGGAGAGAGATGAAAGCGGCAGAGAGCAGGGGGGCAGCGCACAAGAGGAGAAACGAGGTGAGGTGAAACTGAGAGAGAAAGTTATAGGATGGAAGAGCAGAGGAGCGGGAGACAAAGTTTTGATAGAGTCGATACATGCAGAGATAAAAAAGGTGAGGTAAACCAAGGAGAAAGGGCGTTTGGAGTGATAGCTACATGAGGGAACAGTGGAAAAAAAAACTGGATGATAAAGGGATGGGGAAAAAACTGAGGCGAGAAAAACGATAAGGCTTGGTACACTGTACTATCTTGTAAGAATGTTTTAGCGTTCGTTCAATCACGGAAGACGAAAATGATGAATTACACAACTCCAACCTCTGACCTTGGCATTTATTACATCACTTTGCTGTCAGTGGCCCTATTTCAGCCCCAAACATAAAATAATAAAGCAGAAAATAAAAGCTGCAGTTGAAGAAAACAATGCCAGGAGATGAAATACATTACAAAGCTCCGCAGAGGTTGCGTGATAATCCATAGAGGGCAACAGTTTTCGGTTTGGAAAATCTGAGTCCTGTATTTTTATCATATGGTGAGTCATCATTCTCATGAGTGCCGTTTTCTTGTTTTAACGAAGATTTAGCATAAAAGTAACTCATCTCAAGTATTTATGTAAAGCATGAAAGCTGAATCTAAAGTAATAAAATTCCACTTCTGTTAAATTATTTAGCAGGTTTTTTTTTTGCCATGATAAGTGGGCAGTGATCACAGTGGCACCCTGCGGCAGCAGCAGTCTTGCCTATACTGCTCAGGATAGGTCAAGGTTACTGTTAATGAGATAGTGTAGCTGAGAAGGAAAAAAAAAATGAAATAAAAAATAGAAGATGGAGTGGAAGAGGAGAGGAAGTGGAGATTTATGATCAGGTCGTCTTTCCCCACAGGATTTGCAGTAAACAGGGGTTGTGATTAGAAACCTGAAACCTTTACCTGCTCTTCATAATTTACCGGCTCCCTGCACATGCCACGAGGAGCGCACAGGAGAGTACTGTGTTAGAGACATGAACACACACAGATGAACACACACTGCCCCACAAATCAGATGTGGGGCCCCGGTCACCGCCGTTCAATTGCAGTAATAGCTCAGGTTGTCAGCAGATGCCTCCAGGGGACCATAACCATCCCTGCATCTGATGTGAGCTACAAGTGACCGGCAGTCAGCCCACTTGTTGGTATACCTTGTTCTTTATTCCCAAACTCTCACATTATCCCATTCTTGTCTTTTTTCTCTCCAGTGTAAACAAATCCCCAATGCTACCAAAGAACCAAGTTTCAAAAACACAGCATTCCCTGTGACTTTAACAACACAGCAACATCTTAAAACTAGAAAAAGTCCTCGAATGAAGCAATTACAACTCTCACTCTATTACAGTGAAGAAGGCACCCAGCAGAGATGAACATTTTCTAACTCCTCCACCCTGGCTGTAGAAAACACAGCTGTTATTTTGCCGTCCAAGTGTAAGAAAGCGTAAGCACTCTCTTTGTCCCAGGAGATCTCAACTGCTTCCCATTGTTCTGCTCCCACAACGGCCTGAATGGCTGACACTGTGATTTCAAGAGATTTCAAGTAACAGCACTGCACAGTAAAGTAAATGCTAAAAGATGTTAATTGCAATCTCAAGAGTGGTGTTTCTGGTGGCTTGGCAGGGCACCAAAAACGACAACAAGGACAGTAATGCCAGAAGAACTTGAAGCCCTCTTAATTTTTTAAAACCCCATCCTAAGCATCAACTTAGGAAGCATGATTTGCATACCTATAACTTTCACATATGATTGTGATGAGCTATGTCACAAAGCTCAAATCATCTCAAACTGGCTTGAAATAAGGTAGTTCTAATGGCAAAAGGGTTCTAACAGCTACCCAGTACTCGCAAGGTATACCTAATAAAGTGACCAAGGAGGGCATTACATTAAGATCACTATCTCAGCTGCTTTTGCCTTGCACTTAGTTAATTATTTTAAATACCTACCTCTCCATTATTTACTAAAACACATCGGCCCTTTGCCCATTACCTTACCCAGCCATTAGAACTCTTTATTCATTGCTTTAAACATTTAAGCCCCTTAATAATTTATTAGTAATGACAAATCAATCCACAAAGACAAGTTGGGCTACTATGTACTCTTTATACAACTGCAGTGGAGACCCACTATGGTATTGATATAGGTTGTACTGTGTCACTGCCTTTCATGCTGCACTCATGAATAAAAGCGGGAATCACAACCGATCCCACGATACGGTATTATCACAATACTCTATTCACAGTATAATATTATTGCGATTTTAAACATTTTGCAATATGCTGAATATTTTAATAAAATATACTCTTATGTATTGTGATTTACCACCTTTTTTCAGCCACAAATTATGCCCTCAAAGGTCAACTTTGTCAATATCTGTTCTATCTAAAAAAGATAGTCTGTTCCTTTCACTTCAGTAATTTTTATCGCTGCAAATTAAGACAGTCAAGCATACAGACTGAACAACACTACCATTAAAACCTGTCATAAATGACAGCTGAACTACAAATGTGTGGTATACTGTATCATTAAATGTATTTTGAATAGGGCAGCTTGTACATCAAAAGTTCTGCAGCCCCTTCAGCAACTGAAGAATTTGAAGATATACATAGATTACATAGGTGGACTGAAAAAAACAATTGCTTTTATTATTCTCAAACTAAATCATTCAATTTATATTTAATTTTTGTATAACAGGACATTGATATTTGGTAAGCCTGTATTGATATGATCTAGCCACGCAAAATATCCCACTATGATAGTTTACTGATTTCTTTACCTCACTGCTATTCGCAAAGTTCATGAATATATGCGGTACAGAGAGGACACAATCCTTTCCTGAAGCAGATGTATTAAAAAAATCGTGTGTCGAAGTGCCGCTCAGGCAGAACCTAAGTAACATTAAACAGAAGGAGTAGCTGACCTGATAGGGCCCAATATTAAATTATTTGAACATTTAAAACGTGCTTGATTAGCTCTGATCTTCAGGTAAGCAATTATTCACTTTGCCCTGTCCCTGACACTATCTGAGAGCTTTAAAGTGTGGGTAAAGAAGGGGAAGGGAAATCAGCTGTTGTCCCCTAGCTGGGGTGAAGTTTACAATACTGACACAGGATGCCGTTTGTCCAAATCAGTACGTCATCAGAAGTCTGAGAAGCTTTGACAGGGAACAAAAATGGAGAATATGTGAAATGAGAAAGAAAAGCAGAGTCCAAAGAGGCAACGCAGAAAGTGAAACTGAGGGTGAGTCAATGAGAGCACTGGCTGTTTAGGAGTACTGTGCTGTGCTGACAAGCTGCCAGAGGATCTCAGCCCAGTGGTTCAGTGCCTGGCTCGGAGGGCCCCGGGCACACAGAGCTCTGCTGGCTGTCAAGCCAGAGCTGTGCGCCTGATTTGACAGAGTGACCATTGTGAAGAATGCAGCCAAAACACAATGGCTGCATTCTGCTCACTTCACTTCAAACATACCCTCACTGTGTGCCATTTGGTGCATTTCACCAAATCAACTTACAGTATCACAAGTACAAACACTTGAAAACAAGGCTGTGATGTGTCAGATTGCACAACTTGAAAATATTGCTTGGTTTACTGTGGGCACAACTTGTGATTAAAATGTACTCCATTATATTATTAGTGGCCACTGTAGCCACAAGACAATCTGAATAATGCTAAAACACAGTGTGACCAAGATGCTTTCATATTTCAAAAAGTACCACAAAAGACCAGAAGAAACTTTGATTACCCTCACTGTTGGTGTATTAATCCAATACTCTCCTATGAAGGAAAACAGTGTCTTACTCCACTTCCTCTCTCCTTTCTCTTTGTCTGTCTTCTCTCTCTAGCTTGTTGACACCCTGGTTGAGCAACACTTCTGCTATTGAATCTATTACCCTTAATTCTAACAAGCTTGTCAGAGAACAAAACCCCAGCTGATGAGAGCAACATATGTACACTGGAGTAATTATTTATTTACAGAGACTGCTACAGACTGAAATTCGGTGTTGGGAACATTGCCAGGAATCTAAAAATTGGCCATACCAGCAGACTGAAGATAAATAAACCAGCAGAAAGGATGGAGAAAAAAATGCTGCCAAAGAAAAACATCTTTTATTCTTGTCATGTTTATCTCTGTGCAGCACCTGTCAGCGAGACAGGGATGTGTGTACATTTTCATTGTGATCGTTAATCATTAATAATGCATTGGCTATGGTAAGTGAAGTAATGATGTAAGCATGCGGATTTTTGGCAGCTGTGTCTACAGACATTACAGACAGCAAATAACCATGGAAATGGTGTAGATAGGTTTCTGAACTCACTTTGTACCAGTTACATCATGTTAACAGAAATTTAAATAAAGCTAAAAAGCACTAAAAAAGAAAGTGTATGCATCTAATAAATACATACCGCTCTTGTAGTTACTGGAGGGCTACTTTAACCAGACCCTGAAGCAGGTGGAGAGCACAGGAGGCACTCGGAAAACATCCTCATCAGATGCCAGAACCACCTCAACTTTTTGGCCTTTTCCAACCTTTTGACATGTATCAGCGGCAGCTCTACTATGAGGCCCTCCCGAATGACCAAGCTCCTCACCCTATCTCTAAGGGATAGCTAAGACACCCTTCAGATGAAGTTCATATTGGCTGCTTAAATCCATGCTTTCAGTGACAGGCTGACCACAGTTCAACCTGTCGATGGAAACTGACAGGTTCACTGTCAAGCTCAGCTTTCTCTTCTCCACAACAGACTTGTACAGTGTCTGATCACTGCAGATGCCAATCCATCTGTCAGTCTCCCACTCCCTTCTCCTCTCAACCATGAGCAAGACCCCAAAACCCCAGCAACTCCTCCCCGACCTGCAATGGGCACTCCACCCTTTTTCCAACTGAGACCCACGGCCTCAGCCTTGGAGGTCCTAGTTCTCATCCCAGTTGCTTAAAAAATGGCTGCAAACTGACCCGATGACCTTGTGTCCTTATGAAGCTATAAGTACACATTTTCTGCAAAAAGCAGAAAGATGATCCTGACGCCACCAAAGTGGAGGCCCTCTAACACTTAGTTATGCAGAGAAAATCATGCCCATTAAAGCTATGAACAGAAATCAGTGACAAAGGGCAGCCCTGGCAGACTCTGACAGCCATCGCAAACAGGTCTGACTTGGTTATTAGCTTACTTGTGAAAGCAAGGGAGTTCTTAATTTTCTCCAGCTACCATCACAAATAACACCTAATTCTGTTCCAAAAACTGAAATAGCACTACTTCAAAACCTTCAGCTTCAAACTGTCACTAGCCCAAGCCTAACACTTGCACTCCTTTCAGCACTTTAAGTTCCACTGATACTTGGCTAAGCTCTTCAAGCTGACACTTCACCTTCTTTCAGTATTTGCACTCCAACTGCAGGATTTCAATTTCTTCTAATGTTTCAACAGCAAAGTTCATCCTTCTGCTTTTCCATCATTTTGTGGAGCAAAATAATGTATTGACTTCTTTCCAGTAGCTCTCAACTGCTGACTGCATCAGCAGACTCATTATTTAGGTGTGACTTTATCCCAGAATGCAGAACAAC
Organism: Etroplus canarensis; assembly: GCA_015106775.1. NCBI lineage: Eukaryota > Metazoa > Chordata > Actinopteri > Cichliformes > Cichlidae > Etroplus > Etroplus canarensis. Next base: position 21,756 of record VUQH01038035.1, on the reverse strand, counting down.
AAATCAGATATTCACAGAAAGATGCCGCCTATGTGGATCTGTTTAAGAGCTTCTAGCCTGAGGTTGTAATCTAAGTAGGTTACGAGTAACTAGCTGGGTTTGTAGCAATCACATTTTCCTTTAATGATCCAAATAGTAACAAATGATGAGAGGTAATTGATGTATGAGCTCTCTGACATCCCAAAGCATCCCCAAAGATTCCCAAAAAAGTTCCCTTTGAAACTGCGATCATCACATGGCTATTCCCAGTCTTAAAATGAACATGACACATCAGAAGAGACACAAGTGTTATTCCTCCAAGGTTGTTAAAACAGTGTGTTCTCAGATTGCGGCTGTTTACACTTTTTGTTTACTAAGGGTTATGGGTACGAGGCTATGACAGCATCTGACTTACTAGTGGGAGGGCGAGGCACCCGAGGTGCGCGATTTGTTTGCCTTTGAGAGCGCTAAGTGTGTGCGTGAGTGTCTTCATGTGTGGGGGCGGAAGAGAGTACTGCCGCCCACGTACAAGTTTATGCGGCTGTCAGTAGGCAGCCGTCTATTTCTAGTGGCAGCCCAGTGGGCAGGAACACAGAATGATCTCTCTGCTCTCTCTTCATTTCATTTTCTTTGGGAAAGTGTGAAAACAAATTTGTGAATCTTTTTTTCTCCAAACTGGGAGTCAACCAAAGGCATGGTCATGCATTAAAGATGCTGCAACTCACAAATTCAAGCACTAGTAAAAAGATGATAGTGATTTGGTGGCCATGGTTGAATGCCTGTCCAACTATCAGAGCATATTACATTATGCGTATTAAGAAAAAATTAAAGACGACTCTTCCCATAAGCTACACAAATTGCTGATTCCTGTATTTCACCCATCTCTGTTACAGGCATTTTTGGCCTCAGTGCGGGACTTATTATATGCATGGTCTCCATTTATACATATATTTACAGCAAACAATATGATTTTCCAACTCTGGCACCAGGAGGTAATAAAGCAGTTTTCCTAGCATTTTTAATGAGTTGCTGTATAGTAATCCATCACATTTTCAGACACAGATACGTGGGTCCAAATTCTCCGACAGCTTAGGTTTAAATTCTGAAGTGGGCTGGACAAAATGAAGAAAAAGGTCTTAACCACACAATAATATTTTCTGCCCTTAACTGCACTTGTAAATCAATCAAGGAACATATCATGGCTTCATAAAACAAAATGTATTTGAGGTTTTTCTGTGTTACATTACTGTGTAATCGTCTTGAGCCATTCCCATTTCTTTCTATTTTGTTTCCAAGGAGCTAGTGGTCTTGATAAATAGTTCTCCAGGCTTTCTGTAGGTTTTTGTCAGAATTTTCTTTGCTTTTTCCACTCGCTTTCAGTCCAGTCTTTGTGTCTAACCATTTTCAGAGGAATGTTCTTTTTGTTTAAGCCATTAAACACTGACCTATAAACACTGTATGAAAGTCATTTCTTTAAGAAACAGGAAAAAATGCAACAAAAAATTGACACATGAACTGAGAGATCCATCTGGCCCTTCAGTTGATTCATCTACTGCTCATTTACTAAGACCCATCAGAAACAGTCTCAATGGAAGGATGGCTGTAAAGAAGCCATTCTTAAGAAAGGGACACGAGGAAAAAACTGATTTATGCCAAATTATTTGAGAATCAGACTGAAAATCAATGGTAACAGGTCTTGTGTAGTGACGGGTCCAAAGTTGAAATTTTTGGTTTAAACTGTCATCAGTAATGTATTGAAGAGGTCAGTGAGTGTCTGCAGCCGTCCGTAAAACACGGTGGAGGCTCTGCAAAGATTTGGGGCTGCAGTTCAGCCAGTGGTGTCAAAATAGATGGAATTATGAACGCAGAAAAGTACTGTCAGATTTTGAGTCACCATGCAGTCTCATCTGGAAGGGGTCTAATTGGCAACAGCTTCATTTTTCAGCATGACAATGATCCCAAACACACTGTCAATCCATTTTAAGCCAACCTGTGTAGAAAAAACACAACGGTCATTGCCATTCATAGATCTCCTCAGAGCCTGGACCTCAAAATTACTGACGCGACGTGGGATCATCTTGACAGAGAATGGAACAAAAAACATCCAATAAAGAGCTTTGGAACATACTTCAAGAAGCCCGCAGAACTATTCCTGAAGACTACTTAAAGAACTGATGAGAATCATTTAATGCAGCATCTTAACCAAAACTGCCTACAATGCAGTGAGTTCTTCTAGCACCATTACAAAAGGTTTGTGTATATGTGTGTGCTTGTGCTGTGTTTTACCACCTGTGCCCTCTCACAAACTTACAGTAACCCCGCCATCAATACCATTGCTACTGCCTGCCCATACGCAGCCATGCTGGATGTCCTCGAGATTCGCACATACACATGTTTCCAGTAAAAGATAAATATCTACTCCTGTGGTTAAAAAAAAAACAAAACACCTGAATCCCCTCATTTATTTTCTCTCTGGGAGATATAGAGAGGCAGGAGGAGAACAGGGGAGATAGGACAAAGATAGAGATTGAAGGGCATAGGAAAGATTACAATTCTTTACAGAAACTGGCAGATAATGAAGGAAGGTTTTGTGAGTGGGATAACCTTGAAAGAACTTTTCTGTAATATCCTGTAAATATCAAGCATAAAAGATCTTTACACAGATGAAACTTTAATGGAGCATGTACTTTTTCAGAACAAAACAAAACAAAATTTAAAAAAAAAAATCAATCTGGTTGATTTTTTATTTAATGGAAAATTCCTGAGAAAACTCAAACAGGGGCTAAAGAGTCATTTTACACCATCAGGGATTCAGTCCTAATTCAAATGCCACTTAAGAGTTAATAGTTAATGGGTTTCACATTATTAGCGATCATGAGGAAACACCAAATATTTTTCTAGGGTCTTTCAGATCTCTGTCTGGTTCCAGAACAACAGCCTGTTCTCAATTAATTTACTTGTTTATTTGAACAATGCATTTCAGAGCACCAGAACACAAAGAGACCAGACTCTGAATCATACTGGAAATAGACTGTGACAGCCACTCTCATTTGCTTCAGCACAGAGTCCACTTACTCAGATATGGGGCTGTAGTCTATCCAGTCAGTGGGACAAAAATCTAAGTATCTAAGTACTTTTATGGCTTCAGCAACGTTTCCACACCAGGAACTTTCTCCAGGGACGAGGGGCCTCTGGAGGAATTCAGTACATTTGCACCGCAGGGAACAAGCACTAAAATAAGATCCAGGTAAGTAATTTTACCCTCTAAAAAGTCCCTGCTCGAGGATGAGGAAATCAAGAACAGATTCCGGATGAGAAATGGTTCCTCCAAGCTTATCAATGCTGGGATGGAGCTTTTGCCTTTTTCTATCGTTCCTACCCTATGGCTAAACACACTGATGATAAAACAGCTGTTTTGAAAACCTGTGTAGGCTTACTTTATTCCCCACAGAAAACTGATCAGGAATCAGACCTATGAAGCAGAATTAAAAATGGCGTTGGTATCGATAAAATCTTATCAGTACCCATCCCTACTTGTGAGGCAGCACTTTCTCAAAGCTAAGCAACTCTGGGGGTGGAGCTTGCAACGATAAACATTACTGATTGGTCAAGCGTTTTGATATCACCCAGTCGGTCTCATGGGAGATTTATGTTACCACATTTGGGTCTGTATGAGTAGGTGTTCGGCTACGCAGATTGAAGGATTATGTAGACGTGCCTTGCATTCAGTACTCCAAAAAACAACAGCAAGTAGCCCGATGTGGATAATGCCGTGCCTGGGTCGAATGCTGACTGGTTGAACTGTGGGCTAGGCAGGAAAGGGAGCAACAAAATCAAACCCGAGTGTCAGTGATGTAGTAGCTTATCCAGCTCATGATTCATCACAATTTACAGGTTATTGTTATGTGTAAACTGCAGAAAGAAGGTGATAAGTTTACTTATCATTGTTCGGTTGTTATGTACAAATGAATGCGAATTAAAATCCATCAATCAAGGAGGCTTTCAAAACAGTCATTTCCAGGACCTTGTTCACTACTGAATGAAAGCATTTGAGTTTAAAAGTGTTATGAATGCATAGTAACTAGTAACCATGGCCATAAAAGCATGAAAATATGGGAGCGCATCAGCATGTCACCGCATTGACCATGTTACTGAAGTTAGCATAATAGTGATAGGAAGGTTTGCGGGAGTCAACCAACAGCACTGCTCCACCCCCGATCATGACCAAAGAGATCAAGAGTTTTCATCATCGTACAGAATACAAGCATTATACAATATGTGTAGTCAAGCCATATTTCAAGATGTCACAGCACTATTGGCAGAAGGTCTACCATCTAAAAGAAGAAACCCACTGAAAATCTGCAAACATGATAGGAATAGCAAATATAGGAATAACAGAAGTGGAACATTGCAAACTGACCTTCAAGTTTTCCCACTCATAAAACATAAAGTTATGCTGATCATGCTGGCAAATTAGAATATTGTTCTATTATCACCCACCCGCTGTGGCGACCCCTAATGGGAGCAGCCAAAAAAAAGAAGAAGAAGAAATTTGTTGTTGGGCGCTGGTTTGTTGTTGGGTCTCTTTCACGTTATATGGTGTTATCCTTGTTGCAGTCTTGTTCTTGTACTGGAGTGGAGCAGATTGATGTACAGTCACATGCATGAACAACATTTAAGTAAGCAGGCTAATTAGTTTTGATTTCATTGATCTTCAGACCTTGGTGGAAATTCAGACATCAGACAGTCTGAAGGAATCTTTGAAAAAAGTTCCTTCGACAGTAAGCTCCAGGCAGAAAACTCACATTTCACTTGCAAGGCAGGAAGCAATACCTTTAAGACTTAAAAAGAAAAAAAAATGGCCATATCAAAAAGTATGAATGACTCTATACCCTAATATTACCATGCCCTTTTGTGCTAGGAAGCTAACACAAAAAAGGAGCCCCTAAGCCAGCTCCTCACATCACAAACCTCAGCCAGCCACAAAACACAGAGGAGACGCCACTTTGAAAATTAGACCAAATTACAAGTGAAGAAAAATAAAAATACATCACTTGCTGGAGTGGAACGACAAATCCAAACACACTGCAGCAGACTAAAAAAAAAAGAAGTAAAAACCAGATAAGAAATCTAAAAGACCACGATGGTGTACAGACTGAATGACTATGGTCTGACAGCGGACAGCCCCACCTCACGCTGCAGACAAACTTAACTTCCCAAAACTTTGTCCAAACAACATGGCATGGAAAAATAGATATCGCAATTTAATGTCTGGACAACAAGGCAAAATGACTCTTCAATCTGTGCAAGTGCTGGCTATTAAGTATGTTACTGCCTGCCTCAGCCAGAAAGAAATATCATCAAGTCAATCATGCAAATAAACTGGGTTCCTCCAGTTCTTGCTTTGGGATAAGCAGTCACCCACATATCTGAATCAAATTTGTTTTTATTCTTGTTTTTGCTGGATTGATTTGTATTGTAGTCATTATCATTTTAACAGCTTCACATCAGTGCTTTGGAAACACATTAAGTGCTATGCCAACCAAACCCATTGAACTTAATGGAAAGAGCGAGTGCTAGAATGAAAGTGAGGAACAACAGAATAAGAGAAACAGGGTGGAAAAGACAGAGTGCACTGCTTCCTCCTCATCACCCAGTAGGAGTAGCAGCCTAAAAATAAACCTGCAAGGACACCATATGTTGTTCTATTCCTCAACTACCCTTCCTTTTCTCTCTGTTATACACTACCTGCGCTAACTTCTCTGCTTTTCTTCTCTTTGCCTTTTTTGTTCTTCTGTTTCCTGTTCTTTACAGTACCCTGACTCAACAGAGGCTGCTGCATATAACAATGTGCCTGCCACTGAGACACCTAGCATTGATCTCCTTTCATTGTCAGCTAGTAAAAACACCCAAAACGACATCTGCTTTGAATGCACAATTGAATAACAAGGATTGGACATCGATGATAAACCATTCTCCCGCACGACATCAGGGATGCAAGCTTTCTACTACGACCATCATTCAAGTGCGCTGATCGATGTCGAACCCGTCCCAACATCTCCCTCCATCAGCCAATCGTCACTCAGTTATCAAGTGCCACATCAACCCTGCCCCTGTTTTCTAATCCTCATACCTGGAAACATAAATTCTTGGCGTATTTTTCCACTTGGTGAGGTTATGTTTTTCTAACCTCTCCAGTTCGTTTTTGGGGGTAAGGGTGAGGAACATAATAATGCCCTGGAATCTCTCATTTCCTGTGTGTAGGTCTAGCCTGCATGATGTGTTGTTACATAGTTTCCCCTGATATTACCAGAGGCTGAAGGTCCTTGAAGACATACCAGGCCTTATAAGTCACCCTTGGGTGAAACTGGGTGTTTGTGTACAGTCATGGTATGCAGTGAGGGTGATGAAACTTTTCTTTAGTGCCAAGCAGTTTTTCTCCTTCCCTCAAATCCAATCAGCCTCTCTGTGACTTAAAGTCTAAATGGAATACATCTTATCTATTCCTGCATGAATCGCTTTGATTTTTCCACAAAGAAAAACACAGTGGCCTCAGCCCACGAAGATGACCTTGTGATAAAGCACAGATGAGCGCTGTTGCTTGTTCGCCTTTTTTTTTTTTTTTTGCCCACAAATTGAAAACTGTCAAAAACAAGTGGAAAAAATAAAATAAACACCTTTTTCAAATGTGGTCATGGC
>VUQH01038035.1:0-15058 GCA_015106775.1 Etroplus canarensis | reverse complement strand
TTACTCTTTTTTTTTTTTTTTTTTTTTTTTTTTTTTTGCACACAAATGGAAAACTGTCAAAAACAAGTGGAAAAAATAAAATAAACACCTTTTTCAAATGTGGTCATGGCACATTGAGATCTGCTGAAAAGACAATCTAATCATCTCCATCTCCAGTTCCAGTTCTTTCCTTCCTTATCGTGTGTTCACATTAAATCCCATCACAATCTTCTCCTCTTTGCCCTCAGGGCTCTGCCTCTGCATCGCCTTTTACTTTTTCCATGATGTTTCATGCAATGTTCTCTCATCCTCTTATCCTCCCTGCATAATTTTTCAAGTTCAACCTCTGCTCTCCTCCAATTGTAAACCCACTATGGCTTTACGTCACTCCCTCATCCATTCATCCATCTATCTATCTCTGCATCTATTGATCCCTCACAGCTATTCAGCCCTCCATCAGGCTCTTAAGCCAGGCAGTCAGGGAGTGTATAACAGCTGCAGGAACTCCAGGAGCACTTCTCTCTGTTTTGGCTGTGGGGTTGCTGCACACTGAATGGGAATATTGGCCGATCACCCACCCCCTCACATTGCCTCCCTGTTGTCTCTCACTGTGCATCATTCTGGCTAAAATAACACTCAGAGCAATCATTGTGTAATCCTTAACACAATCATGTGTGAATTCTCAGAGCATGAGATAATAATGAAACAAAGTGAGAGAAAGACATGTACAAAGAAAAAAAATCCAAGGACAGACACCATCAGGTTTCATTACAGCATGATCCTTCTTTAAGTAAAAGTTACTGATGAATTTAAGGTGCCAGTAGTTTTCAGGTTACATAACAGTTTTGCTATCTACCTCCAAATCAAAGACTTCACCAATCAACAGGTTGTATATATCTAATTTTCTGTTTTTCCTTCTTAGAGAGGCTTAACGAGAGCTACTTAAAGAAATCACTTCCCTCAACAAGCATCACGAGAACCTGACACGCCGTTCGTAGTAAGCAAAATTAATAAGCCAGGGAGGGAAGGGATGGGTAAATCCAACGCAGTCACCATGCAAAAGGAGCTCGCCAAAAACTCTGTCAAACAGCCTTCACTCACTCTTAAGGCACGACAAGCTGCACGTAAAAAGGTACAATGCGATCTGTGCGAGTCCGCTTTCATCCGCAGCACTTGTTACCACACCGCACAAAGGAGAGGGTTTATGCAGAAGCAAAGGCGACAACACTGGCCTGACTGCCGTTGAGAGCCACTTCTCTAGAGTTTTCTGATCTTTCAGAGTCACGACACACAGATTAAACTATTGCTGCAGGCAAAGACAGGTTAATTTTCAAATATCTATATACCACAATTCACGGGACGCTATATGGACAAAATTATTGGGCTAAGCCTCTTAATCAGTCAATTCAGGTGTTTCATTCAGTCCAATTGCCACAGGTGTGTAAAATCAAGCACGTAGCCATGCAGTCTGCCTTTACAAACATTTGTGAAAGAATGGACCAATTTAAGGAGCTCACTGAATTGGAGTGCTGTACAGTAAGAGAATATCACCACTGCAACAAGTCAATTCATGCATTTAGGAACCATAGCACCTTAGCCACAAAGTGGCAGATCACATAAAGCTGAAGAGCGGGGTCGTACAGTATGTAAAATTGAGCAAAGCTCTACTGACTCAAGAACTGCATGATTCTAAACCTCCTCTAGCATTAACATCAGCACAAAAACTGTGCACCTGGAGCTTTATGGATGAGTTTCCATGGCTGAGCAACTTCTACAAGCCTTAACATCAATAAGCACAATTCAAAGTGTGGGATGGAGTGGTATAAAGCATGCTGCCACTGGACTCTGGAGCAGTGGAAACACGCTCGGTCGACTGACCAACGATGCTTCTCTATCAAGCAGTCTGATGGATGAGTCTCAGTTTGCCAGATGCCAGGAAACGTTAACTGTCTGACTGCATTGAGCCAACTGTAAAGTTTAGTGGAGGAGGGATGTGTGGGGTTGGCTTGCAATAGTGGAAGCTGTTACAACACATACTGATATGTTGTAGGTGTATGTTCATAAAAACAACAGATTACATATGAAAATTAGGTGTATTATTTACCAAAATTCAATACTAAAAACATGATCCAAAAATGCGTCCCACACACTGAATTTCCATTGGTGGAGCATGACTTCTTCCACATGTCCATAGAAACCTCTGCTTTTTTTCAGTGAGTAACACCAGCTACTTTTTCAATTCAGTGCTGTACTGTTGCTTAAAGACTATGAAATCTCACTCCCCACAACAGCTCCAAATGAGAAAAATAACTCCATTAGATTTGCATGAGCCTAAACAAGAGTTAAATTTACCTCAGATTTCTACTTTTAGCTATAATACTGAAAAGCTAACATTTTTGAATTTGCTGACATCCAACAGCTACACCTCCTACAAATGTTTGTGTGGACTCTTAAAGTGCATCTGCTTGTTAAAAATGGCTCTCAAAACCCCACATGATGTTATTACTGGGCACACAGCTAATAAGTAGATGAAAGTGGAGTCTCCACAGATGGTCTGCCACAGCCGTGCTGTGTTTACATGCATGAGGGGCCACAGCTGACATCCAATATCAATTAATCTGACAATTATTTTCTCAATGAATAATTCTGCCCTAAAAATTACTAAAAAGGTGGAGTGAAAATTGAAAATATTATCCCCCGGAATCAAAAAGGATGTATACAGGTTCCTTGTGCTGTATAAAAAGGAATATAAAGCTCAGAAGAACAGCAAGAAGTCGCATTTAAGAAGCTGGAAGCAGCAAATGACTAATTTTTGCTCGAAAATTGCAAGGACTTGGTACTGCTATGGTTGTGCCTTTACTGATGGGTGTTTGATTTTGCAAACACTACATCCCCTTCACTCTTTTGTTATAAAAGCATCAAAAGCACACGCATAAAGAAACCAGCTGCTGTGTATTGTATATCCAAGCCTCTCGGAATGTCATTGTTTAATCCTAAAAAGTACACCGTTAGTCCCTGTCAAATTAAAGCTAAGCATTTCCAGCCAGATTTGCTAACATCAAACATTTTCAGACTCTGTCTATTGTAATCATAAAGCTTCTTAATGAAACAAAAAAATACGGCACTGGGAGATATTTAGGTTCCATTAAGTTGTTAATTCTGTGTTCCTACTACAATCTCTATAAACAGTAAATTACTGTAAAATATAACTTCATGTCCTTACTCATGTACCATGAATTCTGTCTCTTGTCTTTCTTGAACTATGACAAGATACACGGGTTTTCACAATTCCTCATCCTAATGCACTGCATAATAATTTGAATGCTACTGTATTCAACATTTTAACAGCTACCAACTCAATGCATTTACACATGCTGACAGGGTGAAGATGACTTACTGAAGTTCAAACCAAGCATCCGTATGGGGAAGAAAGGTGATTTAAGTGTCTTTGAAACTGGGATGGTCTTTGAGGTCAGACAGGCTGGGTTTGAGTATCACAGAAGCTCCTGATCTACACAACCATCTCTAGGGTTTACAGAGAATGTCTGAAAAACGGAGAAACTATCCAGTGAGCACCAAGGAGAAAACACCTTGGTAATATCAGAGGTCAGAGGAAAACGGGGAGACTGCCTTGAGCTGATAGGAAGGCAACAGTGACTCGTTACTACCAAGATATCTGAAGGCACAACACATCGAAAATTGAAGCATATGGGTTACAGCAACAGAAGACCACACTGGGTACTCCTCCTGTCAGCTAAGAACTGAGGCTACAGTCTGCACAGGCTCACCAAAATTTGACAAAAGAAGATTGGAAAACGTTGCATGGTCTGATGAGTCTCAATTCCAGCAGCGAAATCCAGAGGGTAGGGTCAAAATTTGGTGTAAATAACATGGATCCATTCTGGCTTGCATTAACAGCTCAGGCTGGTAATGGTGGTGTAACGGTAAGGAGGGAATTGTCTTGGCACAATTTGAATTTCTTAGTACTAGCTGAGCATTGTTTAAACACTCCAGCCTACCTTAGTATTGTTGATGATCATGTCCATTCTTTTATGACCACAACGTACCCATCTCCCGATGGCTTCATCCAGCAGGAAAACACGTCACAAAGCTCAAATCATCTCAAACTGGTTTCTTGATCATGAGAATGAGTTCACTGTACTCAAATGGCCTCCACAGTCACCAGACCGCAGTCCAATACAGCATCTTTGGGATGTGGTAGAACAGGAGTGCAGGATGTGCAGCTGATAAATCTGCAGCAACTGTATGGTACTACCATGTCAATATGGGCAATCTCTGAGGAATGTTTCCAGCACCTTGTTAAATGTACACAACAAACCTCTGAAGGCCAAAGAGGTCCAACCCGACACTAGCAAGGCGTATCTAATGAAGTAGCCAGTGAACGTATGCATGTGTACTTATGCACGTGTTTATCTCCATGCAGAGAGGGATTAATCCTCCAGTGTGCGCCAGTGACGCCATCGTCCAAAACAACAATAACATCAACAGCGCGATGCTGGCAACAGTCACCGTGACGACCGTTTTTTTTTTCCCCTCTCTCTTTTCAGCAGTGTATGGAGGATTAGGTATGACAGCTTACCGGACAGAAGCTCATCTCCGGTGCATGTCTATGTGGGATTGCAACTTTGAAATACAATGAAAGGAGTGAGAGGAGGCTAAAAGAAAGAGAGATGAGAAAGAGAAAGGAAAAGGCAGACCTCAAGTGCTGGTGTGAGCAAACATTACATCATTCCCAGCTGTTCCCTCCAAAGCGTGGATAAGAAAAGAGATGAATGACAGATGGATTAAAAATCCTTGAAATAGCATGCTGTGGAAATATATGGAATTATCTATCTCCGCTGCCACAATATCTAGATTAAAATGAACATCTGCATGCGTGCTTCTATTGCAGTGGATTTCAGATATGTAAAGACGTTGATTTTCGCATCACTGGATCGTAAATTGCAATTCAGCCAAATGGAACCATATGAAAAAGCTTCTTGACGCGTTTATTTAAATTCATTGCACCATTTCCAGCCTAACATGTTAGTGAGAAAAAATAAAACTGTAATCAAGGAAGCATCCTTCATTTGTTTGAGCAGGAATATAGTTATCAAAACAGTGCAAAAAACTCCATTAAAGAGTGGAAGGTCAAACAAACGGTATAGCACTGGCCAATAAAATTCAAGCAAGAGAGCAGATTACGACAACTTTCCACAGTTCCAGAGAGAGTATAGTCTCTGGTTTCATAATATTATAACCTCTGAAGCTTTTCTGGCACACGATGAGCTTTCAATCTCATTGCACCATTAGCACTAACAGGGTTTCTTTTTTTTTTTGTCAATTTTGCCTTTATTTGGCAGCAAGGACAATGCACTAATGCGGTGCTATATGCTCCATAACCATCAGCTGTCAGGATGCAAAACACTGGAAATGCTTTAAAATATGCCATTTTTTGGCTTTAAGCAAGGTTGTCAATGACACCCCCTTCTAATGGATGTGAGGCAGCTTTTAAAAAAATGCAATTATAGTACATCTGGAAACACAAGCACAGACTGTGATTATAAGAATAAGAACACCATTTAAAACTAGACATGATGCCTTTTAAACCCATGAAAGACACCTCTGGTTCAGATCCAGATTCATTTTATTTCTGTCTCTGTGTGGATTTGGGCTTTGTTCACTACTTGTTAGGTATGCCAGAATGTCAGTGACACAGTAGCTCATTCACCTCAAGATCCCTCAAAATTTACAGGTTATTGTATTATATGAAATACAGAAAGAAAGTGACAAGCTTTCTTGGCTATATTGCACAAACTAATGGGAAATAAAGTCCATTAAGAAGTCAAGGAGGCTCTCAAACAATTGCATTCAGGACAAATTCATCTTGATCACCCCTAAATGAAAGTGTCTGAGGTCAGGAGTATTATGACTACATGGTCGGTAGTGATTATAAATCCTAATTAAAAACATGAAAATTTACGAACGCAACAGGATATCATAGCACTGACCATAGTACTGGTGAAAAGTGTGCATCATAGTGTTATAAGAAGTAGGTCTACCATTTAAAAGAAGAGAACCATCATCAGAAGTCTGCCAGTATGATAGGAATAGCAAATATAAGAATAGTGACAGAGGAATGTTGCTAGTTTACAACATTATTATGCCATAAATATAATCTAATGAAAGCATTTAGAAAGGAGAGAGGTGAACACTAATTTTATGACCATTACATTACAGACCAATTCTCTTAGGAGTAGTGATTCTTATAAATCACTTACATAAAAGTAAGAGTTCAGTCACGTGAGGTGGACCCGCCGGCATGTCCGCTGACTCCAGAGGGTTAAGGATTAACTCTGGGTTTCCAGCACTACGAAGGCGGTTCACTTCACCGCAGTAACTTGTGCTGCAGACCTGACCTGCGCCGGAGCAGGTTAAGTTCCAGATTAGAGATCAGCAGGTATGAAATCACCACCCACTGACCAATCACTTCTCTGGGAAATATCACCACAATTCCTGGACGATACCTCAGACCTCTGTGTGCAGATAGTAGGAGGGTCTAAAGTTTTTCCTAATGGTGTCAAAAGTCATCATTGATTATCAGTAATAAGTGCAGATTCTTAGATGTAAATCTATTGATTTTATTTAATTTATTCAGGGCTGTGGCTGAAAGAATAAAAATTAAAACAGTGATATGCACATCGAAATATTGATTTTATGGAATAAAAATGGCAGTTTATCAGCTTCTCCGGTAACTTAAGGGCAGAGCTGTGATATAGTCAGCATTTTTAAATTTTAAACTTTATTAACACAGTAGATCTTTTCCAGTGCTTATAGCGTACATGTTCATACACCACTTTCAATACTATACTACTGTACAACACCTTGCTTGTAACAGACTATTACTGCTGTTTTATCTGCAGCAGCTGTGTTGATTTCAGCCTGCATTAGGTATTAAATCTCTTCATATTTTTCTGACATCTTAGTTTTATCTTCTTTTCTAAAAGAAGCCACACTGCTGCCAGGTGCCAGTGCTTGTGAGTGGCCAGATGTTGCCAGTGCTGCCTGTTTCAAGTGAACAAGCTCATTGCTGGATTGATCAACCCTAGGTTGACTTATCAAGTTGATAAACACCTTAGTGTGATCCTGATCGCCAACGTTAGGTTAGGTGAAGCTAAGCTATCCTGGGAGCTTGGGTCATGCTGTTGTTGCGTCCACTGTAGAGATTTGCAACATTATAGCAATAACTCAATATAGATTTTAAAAAGCTTTACCAAACTTGGTAGGTATATACCATCAGAGGGGTAACAGACTGCTGTTTAATTTCAGCACTCCCCTAAATATGAATGGTACTTCTGGATCTTTGGTCATGTGATTTGGAAGCAGTGGACAGGGTGGTACCTTGTCCAAATCACATGACCGACAGGCAGGCAGGGGCTGCAGCCAGCGCACATAAAAGCAAGAGTTCAATCACGTGATGCGGACATGCCAGCTTGTCCATAGACTCCAGAGGGTTGGATAAGCACAAATTCTGCTTTGTAGTACAGGCTTCAAGTCAAACCCATACTCTCCTGACTTTTGTCTGGGAGCTATATTTATTTAATGATGTTTTGCAGCTAAACTCAACAGTGTGTAGATACAAGCTTGTCAGAGATAAAAATTGACATAGCGTAGGAATTCAGAGTTCATATGTGATTCCAAGGTAAAAGAAAAGTACCTCTGACTATGAAATACTGCAGCCACAGTATCAATATTTTATCATAAAAGGTTGTGTCATAATATATTAGTCTGATCACAGCTACACTGGTTGTAAAAGCACATGTTGCAAAGAAACAAGACTATGTTTAATTATTAGCACTAAAGTTGAAGTGCTATTGCTTGCAGTACTATTATCTTACAGTTTTTAAGTCTTTGTCTGCCAAGAACTACACGATGCCTCAAAGATTTGCTATCGTGCCAAGTCTAAAAAAGCAATCTGGCAGAGCAATACAGAGCGCCTGATATTTGCAGTAGTTTTTGGCAAATGAACTGTTACATTTCAGGATGAAAAAAATGGTTACAGGCAGATTCATGCTGCATTTGTCTTCAAAAACTCATATTAGTGTAACGCAGGAATAACGCAGAATAACGGCAAAGCCAATACCACAATTGGTAAAAAGCAAGCTGGAGAGCGCATAACAGAAGTGCCAGCATTATGGGATGATTTCACAAAAGTGTGGGCCGCAGCAGGGCTGTATTAATATTGCATTGAAGAGTGGAAGAGAGTGCGCCTGTGTGTGCTGAAGGGAGTGAATCATGGCCTTCAGTGACAGCTGCTTCTCATTCCTTAGAGGCGCAAAAGCGTCAATTTGCATGTGCGTGTGTGTGTGTGCGGGTCTCCACCTGCACATGTGCTCATATTTGTGCTAATATATATTTATCATCAGTAAGTGCTGCAAGTGAACGAGCACTCTACAGCTTATTTAAGGTTATCCTATCACTTGTGATGATAATGATTCTTGTTGATTTGATCAAATGAAGTATTCCCAAAACGCCTTAAATAAAGCCGTTCACTACATACTGTCGAAACCTACAAACGAACCTCCACTCCTGCTTTAAATTCTGTCTTCAAGTTCCTCAGTTCGAGTTCCATCGAATGGTTCTCAACAGCTCCCACTCATCTCGTCCACTCTCCTCTCTTGCCTTTCCTCTTCAAATGTTTTCTTTACTTCTCGCTACGCCGCTCTTCAGTCTCTCCCCCTCCGCCTGTCTTGCTTATGAGCGCTTGAACTTCTAATATTTGTCTAGAGATACTCTGCCATTCTCTCTTATCCTCTCTTTTGCTCTGTTATCTTCGCTGCCTTCCTGCTAGTAAACTCATCTGTTATTTTTTCAAAATTTCATTTGTGTCCCTCTTTCTTAAGAGCACCGTCTTGGCTCTGCTCTCAGTCACCAATATTATCGTTTTGGCTCATGACTCACTAACAGTCATGACTCCACTTGAGTTTTCTCTGTGAACTGTAGGGTGGAATTGCTTCTTACATTTAATGAGGGATTCAACAAGGCAAACATCCATCTTTTACAGTCTCACAGACAAATCTGATTTTGACCAGATTATAATGGTTTTTATTTAACTATATAAAAAACCCTTTCTTTCCATTTTTTTGCCTTCCCACTCTTCATTTACACACGTTGAAAGAAGGACAGGATTCAGAGGGTTGACCTGGGAATTTAGCTGACACAGATTCACAAAAAAACAAGCAGAGGTGTACCTCTGTACCTCAGCACAAGAAAGAACAACAACACGGCTACTCAACATGCACCACGCACTACAAAATGACATGCAGACCTCGCTAAAGGCAGCCTGACATACTGCAAGGCTCTGAGGGCAAGTACTCAGCTAGGGCATGGGCTTGAGATCAGCATAGTGTGAGGTGATATGATTACTGTAGTTCAGCGAGGGAGGTATCTGCTTTCAGGAAGAGAGAGATGACCGAGCAGGCCTCGGCAAATCAGACTTGTAAATCACACCAGAGCAGACCAGAAATCAGTAGTGAACTGACCCGGCAAAAACATCAGCATCAAGACCTGTGGCTCGGAGAGAGCAGATATTGTATACAAAATATCTCCTATTTCTACAGTTAAAAGAAAAAATTGCATGGAACCAAGTATTAAATCCATTAGTCAAACCTGTGACAAATATTTTTCTGTAACTCATTTTCCAGCCTGGAAAACAATTTTCTGTTATAACTTTTTGAAACCAAGGATGCCGGAAGTCCCAAATTTTTAAGCTTAAGGATGACAATATCTACCGTGCCTATTGTTTCTGTCCACTTTTGTTCAGTTACAGAAGGAGAGCATGAAATGACCGGAATACTCACGATACTCATTACGTCCTTTTTTCCAAAGTACGGATTTGTAATTAACATCACTGTGGGCTTGCTTGAAATCACCAGTGATGACACAGACATCTTTAATATCTATAGGAGCTTCTGAATATCAAACACAGTACAACTACAGGAGCATGGCTTTGTTTAATAAGAAATTAAAATAATCACACAATCAAAGAACAAACTCAATATACAGTCATATGAAGACAGTTTTCCACAAGACCCTATGGAGTCCTGTGAAAAACTAAGCACAGCCCATGATGCAGATGCTTGCAGAACCACCTTTTTCTCGAGGAATTTTGGCCCACTCTTTTTTATAATGTTGCATCAGTTCACTGAGGTTTGTGGGCGATCATTTATACACAGCTCTCTTAAGATCCTACCACAGCATTTTAATGGGACTGAGGTCTGGACTTTGACTGGGCCATTGAAACACCCTGATTTTTTTCTTTTCAGTCATTCTGTTGTAGACTTTCTGGTGCGCTTAGGATCATTGTCCTGTTGCATGACCTATTTTCACCCAAGCTTTAGCTGTCAGACAGATGGCTTCGCATTTTGCAGCTCATATCCTGTGGCTGCAAAACAAGCCCAAATCATCACCCCTCCACCACCATGCTTGACAACTGGTGTTTGTGCTGATATGCTGTGTTCAGTATTTGTCAAATGTGGCACTGTGCATTATGGCCAACATGTCTACTTAGATCTTGTCTGCCAGAAAACATTGTTGACGATTGTGCCATTGTGTTAACACACCTGAATGCCCCAGACGACCAGCAAACTCCCAAAACATCTGCTTTTATAGAGGTGATCATACTTACTAATGATCAAATCAAATTTGAATAGCAGCAATGGCTGCAAATTACCCTCTTAACTCCTATGTAAGCAGTTAGTTTTTTACAGGACTACAGAGTCCTGTGAAAACTTTCTTTTTTCACATGACTTTAACTTGAACAATAATGATCAAACAGTTCCATGAATGTTTGCGCTCTATGGCATAAAAAATTGTCTGTAGTCCAAAATTCTGCTCCCCTTGGGTTAAATATTTAACCCAAGGGAGGCTGGTGATTTTTGTCTTACCAGAGGTAGGAAGTAACTAAGTACAAATGCTTTAAGTTTCTGTACTTAAGCAGAATTTTAAGGCATCTGTACTTTACCTGATTGTTTATTTTATTGACAACTTAGCTTTTATTCCCTACATTTTAATACAAATTTTCTATATTCTGCTACTTATGTTTTCAAAACAGGTTCATTACTTTAGGTTTCATGCAATTTGAGAAGAGCTATTGATTATTTCGCATCACTGTCTGTCTTCCAATCAAACCAAACCAAAACGGAGGTAACAATACCACATAAAAGATAATCTTACTAGTGTTTTAATTTAATCATTGGTACTTAGGTGAAGCGGCAAAGTCATCCATCTTCAGTGCAGGCATGAGCAAATAAAGCTAGTTCTTTTTTTCAATCTGCTTTTGTTTGTCTCTGCTTGTGTTCTACATAATGGTTGTTCAAGCTGAGTACATTCATTAAAATGACTAATAGAAGTTGGAATAATGTTCCTATTCCCTTGTATTAACGTTATATTAATATGACACAAAGTTCAGTTAGTTTTGTACAAAAATAGCTGGTAGAAATGTCCTTCAAAGAGCTATTTTTTACTTTTATACTTTGAATACATTTCAAAACCTGTACTTTTTCACTTGACTGCCTCTGTAGTGTATTGGTTAACACATGTGCCTTGCATGCAGATTGAGTCCAGGTGGGAGCACAAGCCCTATCCATGATGGGAGGGTTGTATCAGGAAGGGCATCCAATCTCAGCCAAATTACTTATGTGGATTTATTTGCTGTGGTGACCCCTTGGGGAAATACAAGGGAGCAGCAGAAGGTACTTGAGTAAAAAGCTGAATCAGTACTTCAGCTCCTTTACTCAAGTCTGTACTTCTAGTTGAGTAAGGAATTTGCATCTTTGTGTATCACTAACCAACATGAAGTATGACCTTAAATGAATAATATGACACTTTGTGGACACTATGTGTCAGATAAACTCATTTTTAGCTTCTGTACGCCATGTTACTTCATACCATTTCTGCATTAAACACCTATGGTACCTCCTACTGGTGACTGTGGAAAACCAATTTGCAGCAGGCAGTCTGGGACTTTTTTGTCATAAATAATCAAAAACAATTTGTTATCACAGCTGTTTAGTTTCCCTCAGTTTTGACAACAAGGCACCTGTAAAGCCAATGCTATCAGTCTCCAAAGAAACAAGCCATAAGCGCAAACACTGAATATGATTCTTACCGTCATGGTTAGGGTTGCCCAGCGTCCATGGCTCATCTGAGTCGAAGTGTGTGTCGCCTCCTATTCCTGGCCCTGGAAAGTAGGCATGGGCCAGGAAGCCCCCCTCACCATCGAAGGGTGAGCTGTCCCCATGGAAACCTGAAGCAAAGATGATGGTGATGTCCACATCCTTCTTGCTCCGCTCCAGCTCGCTGTAGGGCACTGCCTCAAAGCGCAGCGGTGTCACGTTTTGCCACACGTCAAAGGCTCGTCGAATGGCATCGTGGGTCTCGTCAGCACCCACTTTGGGCGTCACGTTCTTTATGCTGAATGACATGAGATAAAAGACAAAAACATTAGACTGGAAAAAGACACTGGAAGCATTTGTCAACATTTCCCACGGCCAGATAATTTTCTTTTATCGTCATGCCCCAGTAGGCCTTAAATCAGAATTTCTACTTCTGCTGTCAGGACGAGCAAATCCATTGTAAATTGGTCTGATAAGACTCTTGGAAGCTCATAGTGTTTGGTAAAATAAACACAACTAAGAGTGGCTTGCTTCCGGATGACCACTCAGAGGAAAAATTAAAGAATAGAATCAAATCAGGAGAGAACTAAAGTCCCGTGAAGCCTGAGTAAGATAGAAAACAACAGTCAGTTCAGGCACAAGGGCTGAAAAAGGAGAACACCACTGCATGTCAATCTATGTGATCTCACTATGCCGAACAAAAAACCCCAACTATCACTGTTTTCCCTGCACGCTGCCATTTCACGCTCATCCTGCTCGCCAACAGAGAGCTAAATGGAGCGATTTGTGAGAGAAAACAGCTGAGTCCTCCCCTGCCGGCTTTGAGTTGGTGCAGGTGTGGAGAGGATGGGACAATTTCCTGCCTCTGGAATTTATTTTCTAATTAAGGATTATCAACAGCCCACTGCCTGCTGAGAGCCACAGCCTGGTTTGGGCAATCAGAAAAAAACCCACTTTATTCACTCTGACAATATCTCAGAGTCACGCTCTATTAAAATCTGGTCCGTCTCCAGGGACAGACAGATACGTGTAGCTTACATCATCCAACTTAGACACGTGTAAACACATGACACTCTGTGTGTTATTCTGCTGGTAGTGCAATGTCTGGCTTGGGTGGAAAGATGGTTCGCTGATGTTCGATTTCACAAGCAGAGTGTGTAAATAAAGTGCGCTGCAAAACAGCGCAGTGTCAGTTTCTTTGTTTCTTGTCCCCAAGTCTCCTTGTTCAACTGTTTCAAGTTTATTCAAGATTTCCCTGTCATCGCCGCCCATCCGCCCTGTCTGCTTTGTGTACCCTCCGCCACCTCCTTGCCTTTGTTTCTTTTTTGAGTCTTTCACAGGGTCTGTTTGGCTGTCAGGCTGTCATTTTCCATAGTAGGAATAAATATTATCAGAACGTCTTTATCTGCTGTAAGGCCCATTTATATACACGGCAAATTTATACAGCATGTAAGCTCAGATTCATTATAAAATCAAACTCGGGGATCGAGAAGTACAAAGGCTGGTGGTGAATTATAAATACTCTGCTACTAAATCACCTGCTATGCTCACTGAAATTGTTTTAATTGCTTATACCAAATCACAATCTGCTTTTCTTTCTCTATTGGCTCTTTCAAGACTCGCTTGCTGACAGCCGACTAGCAATTTATCAGAGAAAGGTTTGCTAATTTAATTATACTCTCAAAAGTTTTAAAACTTTCTCTTTCCGCTAATGATTTAAGAACTGAGCCCTGAAGAAACATACACACACAATAATGTGAAGAACTCAAAAAGTAATGAAATATATGTAATTTTAAAAGACAAGTCTATAGAAGCAAACCATTAGGAATGCAAAGAAGCAGGGATCCCCATTTGTATGGGCCATGTGAAAATCTTTTGATATAAATTTAGCCCTCAAATGATAGAGCTGCCATATTAGTCAACAGTAGCTCATTTATGCAGTGAGCCGAGACAGAGAAGCATTAGCAATTAAGGTCGTGTTTTTATTCACTTAATAAACCCAAGGCCAAGTTTCAGCCTCCTTTTAGCTCTCTAGCAACTCCTCAAGAAAAAACTCTAATGTCTCTTTGATTCTTAAAGGGCACATTACATTCAGCATGTTCGCAACATTGTTGTGTCTCACGTCGCATACTTGAGGCACTCACTATTTCACATCATTGAGTACAGCAACATGAACCATCTCCCCACGGTCGCTGTATGACCACTAAAGGTATATCCCCAAAAAGCCCCAATTTCTTCATGAATGCTAACCTGACCCAACCCCACTCAACTTTTTGTAATGCTAGATGCCATGTTCACGTTGGTTTTTTGTACTCACATAAAGACTTTGCAGCGACGGTAGCGGCGGTGCTGGAATGGTATCCCTGTAAATGTGTCAATTTGGTTTTGTTTCATTCAGATCAGACTAATAGTCACATGGATATGGCTAAACAAGCAAACATTTATTTAGATAACAATACCTGCCTCCCTCTTCCTGCTCCATCATACCATCACACATGCAGGGCCTTGAGGTGCAGGTGTGTCACAGAGGGGCGAGGGAGGCATTCCTTTTCCTCTGTTCCCTTCTGGCCACCTGTGCCTCAATTTTATTTCACAACTTAGACATTCACATTACTTACATTCTCATAACACATACATATAGGTCCTTGGAGGTGGGAACGCTAAACGGCACCCAGAGGATGGTCTGTTTATTCAACCTCACCTCTGGTGCCAGTGCCCACCTCTCAATTTTAAATACATGTAGACATTGAGGGTTCTTGGGAGGGGCTGTGCTGACATCGGCTGCTTTTTGGCAGATGGTGCTATGCCCCTCCCATGTTTTAAATGCATCTTAGAACAGCATGCAGCAACACCACATATGAGCGGGTGGAGGGAGGTATGGGGTCTTCACACCCCGGTTCTCT